>JABEXW010000881.1:0-51925 GCA_013266185.1 Fusarium sarcochroum
ATATTATACTTTATATCAAACACCTTTCTTTGCTTAGTCGGGCCGAATGCCTTTATTCTTGTGGGCAGGTTATCGCCGTTGGTCCGCGACGGACTATGATACCCATGTTAACTCTTTGGTCTGCCAACCCCACTGCTATACAAAAACCTTCAAATACCTAAAATTGACTGGAGGTTAAAGGGAAATCTGTGTGATTCGCTGGTCAAGCTATTCCTTGATTGGCCTCGTCATTCCCCCTTCTTCCCTTCTAGCTAGACAAAAATGGGTATGAAATGATCGTGTAGATAGGTAGTTGCAACACCCATAAACACCAGAATATCTCAACCTTGTAATATGTAGTAGCTATCACGTATATTGAATGGATCAAGTGCTATACCCATCGTCTCTTGAACCGTGTTTGAGAGTCTGGCGCCGCCAAGAAACATGCGCCCTTCTGCTTATCACTTTGGCGAACAAGGTAGATCAAGTCCAGATATCGGCAGTGTTGATTCTTAAACCCCTTAAGGTCTTGCATTATTAGAAACCACCTGCGTTACATAGATCTGATGCTTGGGCTTCTATTATATTACATTAAATGAACAATCTCGATATTAACTTATTTACACTGTTACGCCCTGAGGATCTACTAACCTCCCGACCGAACGCCACTTGCTGGCGTCTAGTCGATGTTGAAGCGACCAGAGACACGCTCTGGGGAAGTTATGATTGCGCCTAGATACATGGTGTTGTTCATCTCGTGCTGGTATGTTGCTGATTTGCGTGGTTCCTGGCCAAGCAACAACGGCTTTGGTCCTTTACCGAAATGTAAGACACATATTACTGCGGTCACTGCAGACAAAGCGCTCATCGCAACTCCAATAGACGCGGAAAATACCATTTCTTCTTTCATCGAAGTCCTGTATTTTCGACTAGTACCGCATAGGGCACAAAGCCTATTGATTAGATAGGCAATAACGCTACAGTGAAGAATCTGGATTTGTCAATTTCAGATCATTAGTTCAGAGGCATCGTGTTTACTCACCACCACAAAGACCATTCCTGTCTTATATTCCCTCTTAGTGCAGAAGTCTGCTAAGAAGGCATGGATTATGACGCTTGGGACGATTGCCATGGTCAACCCAAATTCTGGCTGAACATAATGTACCTGAACGAAACCGTATACGATCACGAACAGGATGATAAAAAAAAGCGAGAGCTTGAGGAAAACGAGATAGGCCTAGCCATATATATCAGTATGCCGCTCGTACATGGTTTCCCCTCTCAATACTCACCTGGTATCTCAAATGTCGGGCTTTCATCTTGACATCAGGACTGATATGTTCGTAAAGAGACCACGAGAATTCCAAATGCAGTCGGGATGCCAGTACGACCATTGCAAGACTAGATATAGCTGACAGTATGATAATCGCAATCAAGAGTGGACTTGTTTGTTTCCAAAAGGGTATTTCTTTATTCGCAAAGTCAGTCCCGAACATGTCGTAGCCCTTAGAAATCCTCCTGTAGGCGTCTTCAGCCTGAGGATAATGCATCCCTTCGGTTATAGAGAAAAATATATTGCTAAGACATTGCGCCCAAATTTGGACTTTATTCTTGACGCGACAAGAATCGAAAGCAAGTACCACTTGGAAGCAACTGCTCAGTACAGATACAGCAAACGCCACAGGGAATACGTAGGATACGGGAACTTGATAGACGACAGGGTTCACCCAGTCTAAATATCTGACCAAGTTATATCTACACATAGCCACATCAAGGTTATTTTCCATTAAAGCCATATTAGGGTATCAAATACTCACATTTGTAAAGTGGTGATCATCACAGCTTGTCCAATCGCGACGCCGACAAAAGCCCATTCTAGACTTGTTTGGGGTATTTTCATAATGAAGTTGGAGCGCTTCAATCTTATTATTCGACCAAGAACAACATAGGCGAAAGCAGTCAAAAAGAATGTTTTTAATGAGCCTGGACTGGTAAAAAAGGGTCAAGGAGGACAGTATTTTTTTCTATGGTCACGTGGGATGTTCTGCTTTCTTAATGTGGGTAATATGTTACACCATGTGTAATATCAGCCAAGCCTCGTATTAGTTCTTGTGGTCCATGCAGCCGCAAGCCTCATTTTAGTGGTAGACTATTGGCTGGATGACAGTCTACAATTAATTCTCCAAGACTCAAGCTCCCAAGAATGTGCCGATCATAATGAGCTGGTGGACAGTGCTGGATGATAGCTGGTCTGTCCCATGAGTAATGGATGCAGTGTTAATGAGAGCAAATTACTAAAGCAGGGCTTGATATATTTAATAATCTGGTTTTGGCTTCGTCTTATTATATAGCCTTATCGTAAACAAAGAATAGGCATCTCCTAGTCTATCAAGCACTGGGTTTCCTTGCATGGATTGAGCATCTATCCTAACTGTTAGTTCGCTCGTAAACTCGCCTGGGTTTCACTTACATTAGGTTGTAGGCATGAATCCTGGGATTATTCGTGTCTTTTCTGACATCAACAAGGAACATCGTGACCTCGTCACGAGTCCATCCATGAGCTCTTGTGAAAGATCCCATTGTAAGTGAGTCTATCGCCCTTGACCCGTTGTAATTGTTCCATGTTCCTAGCTCCTTGTACTTCTTGTTCTTTGGCCAAGGATTGACTGGCCATTTGAATCGCGTGTCGACAATGTCAGTGAAGCCAACCTCTGCCATGGTGGCCTTGATTCGGTCAAACTCAATTGAGGTACTGCCCAGCTTGGTAAAAGCTTCTCCGAGGAGTTTGCACCATTTAGCTAGGGCATGATCTTCTTTCAGAGTCCCGTCATCTGAGCTTATCATGCCATCGGTCTCTTGGATTTCGATGTAGCCACCTGGAGCGAGACTCCTACTAAAGTCAGGTCTATCTTTGGCGAAAGATTAGATGTTCACTTACTTGAAGATTTTGCGTATATACTTGTCCCAATCCTTGATGCTAAACATCATCATCCTACTATGGACGTAGTCAAATTCTTCTCCGTAGTTCCATTCTTCATCGATGTCGTCAATGATGAATCGAACATTAGGTGGAACGCTTGCAAAATATTAGCTGATGAAACAATCTCAAAGCACTAGCGAGGTATACAAATCTGGTTGAATTGGGGAGAGATCGATGCCGATAACCTACAATATTCGTTAGTGATTCAATGCAAAGGGTTAAGTAGCTGTACCTCAGCTTGCGGATGCTCGTCAGCATAGTCTATCGCCCAAATCCCTGTTCCGGTGCCTAAATCAAGGACCCGTTTGGCATTTGAGTCGGAGCTGTTGGGTGGAGATAGTCCCAACTTATCGCTGAAGGTCAACAGGAAAAGGTGGTGCTGCAGGTCTGGTTTATGTCAGTATAAAGATCCATTCCCAAGCACATTCTGTAGCTTTTACCTAGCCTTTCATTTTCAGCTTCATCGTTGGGAAGATGGTATTCTACCAATGATTATGAGATTGGAGTTGCAATAGAAAATGGATCAGATGCAGCTTACTTCCATCCTTGTATCGATGATATGTTCTTCCATTCTCGTGTCGATAGTTCAGGATGGAACTTGAGATGCTCTGCGTTGATGATGCGACGTCCTGTATTAAGGCAGAGTCAATACCTGGTTTTTGCAGGGGCGGGGACGAGTTGGTCGTACATCTCCGAGTGAAGAATCATTATCGTCGAGAATCTAAACACTGTTCAGCGAGAAACCTTCTTGTTGTGTTGGAGTCCAACCTCTTCATCAGGGTGCAAGATAGGGTCTGCATCTACGGTACCCATGTTGGCCTTTGTTGTATCTCAATTAATGAGGGTTATGTACTATGTCAGACGGTGGCGCACGATGGAAAATCTGAGAACTCTCCTCTTCAAAACAGCGGGTAAACTGCAATCAATACTTGGCCCGCCTGCATAACAAATATCTAGCGAGCCAATAGCATATATACAGGACCGTTGTGATCGGTTACGGTTGAAAGCAACCAACGTGCAGATACATATTTTGAAGTTGGGCAGTGGTGGTCTGATGGCCGTGCGGAGAATCCCTGAAAGCCAAGGATAGGTTACCGTCACCCCAAGTGGTCAGGAAATGATATTCCACAGCTTCTCGCTGTCATTTGTGTTAAGTTCGGGAGGTTAAAACAAATAAGAAATAACTACATTGCCCGAATGTATGACAGCCTCCAGTATATTTAATACCAACTAATTCCCATTCTACAAACAGCTCTCGATGGTTATGAAGGCAGGGCTGGTCGCCCACTAAACACGTGGCGTGGAATATACCTTCTGAACTTGGTAAAGCTCTGTTCCAAATTTAACAGCGGACCGCTTTTCCGGACAACCCGGGCCCCGCCAGAAAAATCGAGGGCATGGTTTCTCCGGATCATACTTGACCATGTTGTGCCTGTGTGCCCAGCGATAGAATGCTTCGGTTCTGCGGATATCATCAAACAGGTCTGTCATGTGATGGTTTCAAATGATGTCAATTCAAGTCTCAAAACATTATATACTAAGAAGATCCCGAAACATACAGCGCGATCTGGAAGATATTTCCAGATGATGAATGTCCCACAAGAAAGAAATCAAGATTGCAAGCACCTAGAAAAGCTATAAAAATAAGAAACATCCGCAGGAGACCACTTGGGTATTTCTCTAGAAATACCACAGGTGAGTTTCAGTACCAAGCGTGTCTTTAATGGTTCTGCTCCATTCTCAGTATATCAGTTTGCCCCCATCTCAGATTCAAGTTCAGGGTAGGTACCGTGCCATAGAGGCTCATGAAATTGGACATGAATGTTATCAGCTCTTATCTTATCGACGGTTATCTAATCTTATCAGTACCAGTGCACAGAATCGTCGCCATTTCAGTCTTTAATCGTGACTCATCGGGTAAATACTTGAATCCTAACCACAAAAACAAATTGCAGTCACTTTATGACTGACATCCGAACTTGATGGACTTTGAAGTCATCGGGGCTTGGATCGCTGACCAACACGTCGTCTTGCACGCATGCGAGGACTTTTAAAGCCGATAAGGACAATACAATGCCAGTCACTTTCACTCCAGCCCGCCACTTTACTCAGCTAGGCGAACCAGGAAATAATCGTGGCCCTGCAAAACATATCATTAATAAAGCTATTTTATCCCATACGGTAGCTGTTCAAAGCCCATGTTTGCAGCTATCAGAGGAAATACGTATATATGTGGACTGCCAACTAGTGGGAACTCTAACTCTTGAACGTCATGATGATAAATCCTTTACGCCATTTCATCCAATGCGAATAACTACGGTAAAATACTCAAATCAACTGAACCCTCGAAATGTTACTTCATACCCGCAGAAAAGACCTCGATCACGTATGAGTCGCAGAACAATAAGGCCGAAAAGATCACAAGGACTAAACAAAACACGATTCGTATTCTGATTGAAGTTTGGCCTCCAACCAAAGCCTTTTTATTTTATCAACTTCCAACAATGGCTCCTAAGCATAAGCCAGAGAAGCACCTGCGGTTCTATGACCATGAACGTCAAACTCATATGGGACTGTTTCAATCTTGTGCCGATGATCATATCTATGAAGTATCTTCCACGCCTTTATTTACAGGCCCCATTAGGAAATACTGCCTCGGCGCGGGAAAAGGGAAACCAAGTGAAGAGCAAATCCTTCCTCAATTCGGCCTGCTAGCGTGCGATGCTTCCCAAGCTCCCAGGTACCACGAAGATCCCCGCGTGTTCTTTAATGTCGGCACTCCCCATAGTGTCTTCATATGCGGAAGTCAGGGGTCCGGGAAAAGCCATACGTTAGCTACACTCCTCGAAAACTGCCTTCTAAAGTCCAACGCAAACATGCTAACCCGGCCATTGACCGGCCTTGTACTTCACTATGATCGTCTCATATCCGATGCGGCTGGATCACCTTGTGAGAGCGCTTATCTGTCGTCGGATCCCAGCGTCCGAGTTCGGGTCCTTTGCCCTCCGACCAGCATCGTGAACCTTCGTGTAATATGACCACGGGCTCAGCAGACAGTATCCCAGAAACTGACTCGTCACAGCGAATCTATAGCAAGCTACCCAACGTGACAGTGGAAGAGCTCCGCTTAGGTCAAGCTGACCTCAACACCAAAAGAATGATGGATCTTATGGCTGTGAAACCAGGCCAAAATGGTCAAATGCCGCTATATCTTCACGTAGTCAACAGAATTCTACGAGATCTTCGACTTCAACAGCAACACAGTGGTGGAGGATTTGACTACCAAGCTTTTAAGAAAGCCATAGATGCTGAACGCCTGACGGAAACCCAATACATCCCACTCCAACAACGACTCGAGACATTGGAGAGTTTCATGGCGCGACAAAATCCTCCAATGCAAAGCACGACAACCAAAAAGAAGAAGAAGAAAGGAAAGGATCCCACATCATACAAGGAGCAGAACAGAACCACTTGGGCGCCTACGGTATGTAAGATGTCTTCATTTGAGCTGGATGCGGTTTTAACTTGATCAAAGAGCGGCCAACTGACCATTGTTGACCTTTCATGTCCTTGCATAACGCCTGAAATGGCGTGCGGGCTATTCAATATCTGTTTGAGTTTGTTCTTAGAGCAGGGAACAAGTCTAGGAAAAGTGGTGGCTTTAGACGAGGCGCATAAGTATATGAACGACGACAGTCAAGCCTTCACGGAATCGCTCCTATCGGTCATTCGGCTTCAACGTCACCTCGGCACTCGGATTATCATTTCCACTCAAGAGCCAACAATCTCTTCCCGACTGCTGGACCTATGTTCTGTTACTGTCGTACATCGATTCTCATCTCCTGAATGGCTCGCCTTTCTAAAGCGTCATATTGCAGGTGTTGGTTACTTATCCGACGTTGAACACACAGTCGATGGGGTGGAACAAAATATGAGAAACAATGGCAAGGAAGAAGATGAGAATTTCATAAATTACTCATCAATGACATTACCGGCACTCTTTTCTAAGATTGTGCAATTGCGAACGGGCGAGGCCGTTTTGTTTGCACCCACTGCAATTTTAGATATGGCGCAGACACCTCGTTCCCCCCCTCAATCAGCAGGAAACAAGGTAGAAGATGGTTTCGATCCTGTATATCTAGGTAGAGGGACGATGAGGGTGCAGATCCGGGGTCGCCTCACTCAGGATGGAGGGCGAAGTATGTTATCCATGTAGTGTGTTGAACCTGGCCAATAATCTTTAGGCTGAAGCTCATTGGCAATGCGATATTAAAAAGAACCTACCATTGGGAAGGATCCGAGCAGATTGTATGCCAAAAAGTTTGTGCACGTATAGCAATTTCTTCACTTGTAGAACAAACACAAAGCATGACAACATTATCATCACCGCCCAGCAAGGACAAGATATCAGGGTAACATTCGCACACTAGAAAAACTATTCCATCCTCGTGGCCGTAATAGTCTTGACGGGTAACTTCACCTTCCTTCATGGTGTCTTGCTGACCGCGGAGGTCGGGGTATGGTCGGGGGGTGAGACATGATTTCGAACCGGACGCAAAAGGACCAGAGCAAGCCACCAAGAACTACCTATTGGGGAGTAATTCCAACTCTAGTTGAGCTATTACTTATCCTATGGAGAGCGATAACGAGGTCATAACATCTCCACTAGGAGCTTCTCAATACAGCAGCTGACTCTAACCATTGTCAGCGTCGCCGGCGGCAGTATACACGAAGAACGAGAATTTAGACACGAGGGAGCCTGCAGGAGGCAATGATAGGAGATATATTCAAAGTAAAGCGCGTATATACCCCAAGCACCCGGAATTACCGACATTAGCATCCAGGTGGTGACACGCAGTAGACGGAAAGTTTAACGAAATGTCATTGGAGCAGCTGCCAATATCGGTGAGTTTACACACGCTATTCTTAGGACTTACGCCTGATGACTATAAAGTCACCGGCGCTAGTTCACCTTAGCTTCTACACTCTCTTCTGGGTACATGTGTATTGCCCTTTGTATCTGGTACAAGGGCGATATGCGGAATGTTCTTAGGCGACTATGATAATCATTCAGTCGATCCTGTCGTTTGCGAATACGGAAGCCCCTTGCTAGGAGTAGCAACCATAAAAATCAGAAGGTTGGTCACTATTTAGACGCATGGCCAGTAGCTTAGTAACTATGATCTGAAATCAAATTCTTTCATGTCAGTATGAGTCTCATGACAAAAGCTCAATCTGACCTCGTATTGAATAGGCCACCAATGTCTGACAGGGCCCTGTTGTGGTTGGCGGCGCAAACAGGCTGTTTAAGGTTTATAGGCTCGGGACGATTGCCTTGAAGGATGAATCACTCGAGGATTGACCAAAATATGATACCTTGTTGTGTAAAAAGAAAACTGTGCAAGGTTGATCTATCTGTTTGAGATATTGAACAAGAGGTGTATAGATACAATGAATGGTCAAAGCTAGTTCCGCGACCCAAGCTTAAGCATATTTTCCAAGCCCATCCTTGCTACTAATTGCGAAGCTTGTTAGGAAGGATGGAATGACAATCTCAAGTACCGATGGATCCGGTATTGCTAGAAAGACTTTGCTCGGAGCCTTTGGCTGACTATCATTGGGAGAACTCTTTCAATGACCCACTCGTAGTCCCCATGGCGGCGACATTCCTTGACCACGGTTGGTGATACAGGTGCACCTCAGAAGATTAGGCCTCTAGACTAATCATAAATGAGCCTTTAGCATATTCGGGTTAAACTAGAGCTATCATTTCCTAGCTATTTCGTATAGCAGGGTCTGAAAGGCAGGTGGCATGGCTCACTTCTACCAGGTTGAGCTGCAAGACATAAGAGCAAGGTCAAATCCCAACAGGATCAATACAAAAGGCCATCCGCAAAGTCTCAACCAAAAGCCGATATTGTTTGTGCCTCATCATGCCCTCCATGACTTCTTCTTCTATTCCGAAAGGCTCTACAGTTTTAGTGACCGGGGCCAATGGTTTCTTGGGCTCACATGTTGCGGATCAGTTTCTGCTGCACGGATTCAAGGTTCGAGGGACTGTACGAGACCTCGAGAAGAACAAATGGCTCGCAACATTCTTCGGTGCGAAGTATGGGACTGAGAATTTTGAGCTCGTTCGCGTTCAGAACATGGCTGAGAATGGAGCCTTTGAGTCAGTTATCAAAGGTGCCAAGATTTCTTCAACTCCCAGCATTCAGTTCAATGCTCACCCAATACTCTAGGAATCTCCGCGATCATTCATACAGCTTCGGTGTTGACCATGAACCCAGACCCCAACCAGGTCATTCCTGACTCAATTGCTGGCGCATTGAATGATTTAAAGGCTGCCTACGCGGAACCAAGTGTAAAACGCTTCGCCCTTACCTCATCATCGTCTGCAGCACTATGCTTTGAACGCGACCAACCTGGAGCAGTTATCACTGAGGATACATGGAACAATGCTGCTGTTGAGGCGGCATGGGCAGATCCCCCATATGAACCCCAGCGGGCGGCCATGGTTTATGCAGCTAGCAAAACTCAAGCTGAACAGGAAATCTGGAAGTTCCACAAAGAGAATCGAGATAAGCGTCCCGATTGGATTGTCAATGCAGGTAAAGTTAAAGTACATATGTATTTTCTTGGCAAGGAAGCTAATTATATCAGTTCTCCCAAATGTAATCCTTGGGAAGAGTTTAGATAAGGTCAATCAGGGTTATCCGAGCAGTGCTGCCTTGCCTGTTGCTCTCTGGGAAGGGAAAATCACCCCTTCGCATAGGTTTCTTGCTCCTCGTATGTCTACCAAAGAATCACAATTCGGCTTCTCAGAACTAACACCTTTTAGAATACTTTGTCAACGTCCAAGACGTAGCAAGACTCCACCTTGCTGGGGCGAAGCTACCGGGCGTGAGAGATAAGCGCATCTTCGCATTCGCCGAGCATTTTAGCTGGGACGTGATCCTTGGTATCATGCGTAAGCACTGGCCCGATAGGAAGATTATCGATGATTTTTCTGGTGGGAAGGATCTTCATGCGATTAAACCTCGGTCTTATGCTGAGCAGCTCCTGCGCGATCTAGAGTGTCCTGGTTGGACGTCATTGGAGGATACTATCGTAGAGATTATTGGCGACCTATAGATAGTAAGTGACGCTGTCGCCAAGATAGTGAAGAATCAGAACTTAAACATTACTCATCACAAAACTAAGGAAGATTCAGATCTTGCTTATATTTAAGGCCCACGACTCAATCACAGTCTTGTGCCAGAAAAAGACCCGTGTGTCTACATACGATTATCTACTACTCAGTCTCTCGATGGTCGAACGGTAGTAATCTGCCGATCCTAGCCATTTATCTTGACGAACAAAAATAACTCGAATTGACGATCAAAACCTAGTTCGACATCTTATAATATCTGATGTTCAAACCTGTGACAAGGTCACAAACAGATAATTCCTAAACTCGGTAAACGATGCTCGTGGGCATCCGAAGTGAACGATATGGTCTACTGGACGTAGTGGCTGAAGAAATCCAGCACGTCGGCGGTCCAATCCTGGGGCAAGTTGACAGCCGGGAAGTGTCCCCCGGCATCATGACGATAAATCTTTCGAACGTTCGCCAGCCTTTCAATCCAGTCTTTTGGCTAAAAGTCTTATGTTAGCCTTGTATTTCAAGGATGAAAATAAGGTTCGAGGACTTACCACAAAGTTGAAATTGGCAAGTTCTGGAAATGGGACATTCTCATCACCTATAGCCCATTGAGAGACTCCAGTTGGTATTTTGGTTTGGGGAAAGTTCATGGCTTCGGGCTAGAAGTAAAGAAGTCAGCAATCGACGAATATAATGACCGAGATTTTACACGCACCGTAAAGAGCTCTTTGTAGTATCTCATATTTCCCCAAGGCCCCTGGATAAAGAGCGTGAGGGCTGTTGTGATAATTTCATCAAAGGTGTAGGGGTAACCATCGCTAACGCTGAACATCAACTGCCAAATCCAACCTGCAAAACCCACAGGTGAATCTGCCATTGCTTGTCCAATAGACAGCGGCTGTTGCGTCTGAACATGCTGATAACCTGTGTGCTCATTGTACCACGCTTGGTTACTGGCAATGTATTTAGTCTCAGCCGCTGTGGTCTCATTCTTCTGATATCGCTCGAGATCTGTCGAGTTGGGCGGTACGAGAAAAAAGTCGCAGAAATGGCCAGCAATCCGACCCTTGGGAACAGCGTCGACCATCCACATTCCAACCCACCAACCAAGGTCTGTACTAACGACGCCGTACTTGTCGTATCCTAACTGTGCCATGAAAGCGTCAAGAACACCTGCTAGAGCGACGGGACTGAGTCCAGAGTATTCGGGGGCAGGACTGAAGCCGAACCCCGGAAGATCTGGAGCAACAACATGATGTCCTGATAATGCAGGGTCGAGGGGTGAGACCAGGGGTTCGATAACCTTACGCCACTCCTGAGATGTAGATGGCCAGCCGTGCAAGAGTAAGAGAGGTAGAGCATCGTCATCATCAGCACGTTCGTGAATGAAGTGCAGTGGTGTCGGATGCTTCCACTTTGGGGTTTCAGGAACAGTAATGGCAAAATGAGAAAAGTTGCCATTGATGTAATCCTGCTCAGTGAACCAGTCGTAATCATTGGCCCAATAGTCAGCTAAGGCTGACATGTTGGCCCTCGGAGGACCTTCGATCCAGTTGGCATTGCTTTCATCGAGCAGGTCAATTGAAGGGCGGTAGAGACCTGCTTTCGCTATGGTTTGGCTGATGAAAGTCTCATTGACAGAGATGGTAAAGGGAACTGGGGCTGTCGTGTTAGCCGGGAAGTTGAAGTTCAGACTCATCGTGGCGGTTGAATTGTCTGAGTAACTAAGAAATTTGAAAGTTTTGGTCGGGTAATAGGTACATGTTAAATATGGCGAGACGCCTTTTCAGAATTTGAGCTCCATCATAGCATCCATCTAATGTTACACTTGATGAAAGCTTGGCTAGAATTATTCAGCTGTGTCCACACCCAATTCGATTACCAATGTAAGCTTACCACCATTTGCCTTGATAGGTAAGGCTTGGGTGGAGAACCTCTCGGGTTCTCGCCACGAACCAATGGGCAGGCATAATTTAAGCAGGGAGTAAGCTTGAATTTCTCTGAGGCTTGTGAACAAATGTGAGGTTCCATCTTTACTACTTTGTAATTGGTTGAAGGAAACGACATCGTGTCGGCAACTTTGTCAGGAGTCATTGTCGACTTGGAAGTCATGGCCTGTATTACCAACAATCAGACATAGTATCTCAGTAAGCCGATTGAATTTTTAGAAGCATACAACCTACTACAGTGCCTGGATTAATTCGAGACAACCTTCAAATCTAGATTCATAGTAATTTCGCTGGCTCACACCGACTCGCAATATATGACCTACTACGGTGCCTGGTATGACAAGCCTTACATCTATATTCACGGTATTTCAGTTGGTCGCACTGAGTAGCAATATCGTATTAGATCAATAAAACAAGATGCATAAGTGGAGTCAAAAGGATATTTCTATTATGATATTCATAACGTATGGCGTATAGCGTCATTATTAATCGCATAATATGGCCCTGACTCTACGCCCGAGTTTGTCGGACCAACCCGCGGGACGGTACATGACCTGTTACAATATTTGGCAAGGGTCATGCTTGGCATGCTGACATCTATGGATTATCCCACCGAGTTGGTGCTAGGCAGACCCGATCTTACATTAATACTGTAAGCTGACGACATTGTACGGACGCCAGATTATTAGCATTAATTCGTGGAAAAGGTAGCTTCTCCGCTGTTCCTGGAGCTAATATTCGAGGGAGACACCAGTAAGAGCAAACAAGCAGGGTTCTTTAATAAAATAGGAGATATTATTCTTAATGTTACATATGCCAACAACATTTCTCTGAGACTTGATGTCACCATCAAGCACAACGTTTGCATGCCTCAATTATATGTCATATTAATTCCTGGCAAACTGTATTGCAGCTCTCTTCGGCTAAAGGAGCTCACTCATATGGTATCAGCCACGGTTCTCGGGCTTTGCAAAATCGCGATTGCACTCGACCTTTCAAAACTGTCATAATGCTAAGATAACGTCTCGGCTCACAAGCGACCCATCAAATCACCCCCTACAGATAGCCTAAGAGTGAATATGATTTGCCATCTTCCTGCGCTTAATTTTAGCTTTCCACTAAGCCAGCCTAAAATAAAGAACGGGTTTAGTACGTTAAATTCACACATTTACCCTTCCAACGCTGAGCATCACCATCGACAAGCTCTTCAAACATCCACCTTGCCAGGTCGAGTCGACTGATAGTATATCCAACTTCAATTCCACTCTCTCTTTCGCCACTTTTCTTGTAAACATCATCTTCCCAAATCCAGCCAACACGAAGTGAGTTGGTTCCTTTCAGGTCTCCATCAGTCAGCAACGGAGGCCGCAGCATCACATACCCACCGAGCGACGGGTTGTTCTCCGAGGCGGCCTCCCGAACAACCTTTTCGAGGACTGCAGTGTCTGCTTGAGGTACTCGCAGAAGCCACCAGTAGAGTGGGATGAGAGGAACAGGCTGATCCCGTTGCGGACTATGGCCAGTGGAGGAAATTGGAGCGTAGATTGGCGAATTAGAGATGCTATTTGTTGACTTCAGGTCGCGCAGGGCTTGTACAACGGCAGAAGCAGAGTCACCTGTGATGCTGGTGTCGTTCATTGCGATAGGCCGGAAGAGATTGTAGTGCAGTCTCCAGGTGCTTGTGATACCGCTGAAGATGACTTCTGGATCATTCAGAAGGAGAGCACGGACTGTGGCTACATCGCGAGATGACCCTTGGACAATGACCAACTGAGACTGTTGTATCTTTTTGGACACGCCGAGGTCCAATAGGAGATTTTCCAACTTTACAGGATCACGAACGACTGGATGTACTTGTCAGCTTCATGGTCGAATAATTGTACGAGTGGAACTCACGAGCAGCGGCGTTGTGACCAGCAAGTAATGTCCACGCGAGCACGTGTCGCAGGGTTGCCCCACCAGCTCCGATAAATGCAGCTTTGACACTCATCTGTCTCAGTGACGGCGAGTTGAAGGTATGATGGGTTGACTTGGACACAAGCAATGCTGCAAAAGAGGGTCGGAGGCGATAAGTGTATGGAGTATTCAATGCCTACTTTGTATATAGTATTTAAATAGCAGATAGCTTCGCGAGGGAGTTCGACCGACGGAGACGGCTCGGAGGAACTGGATAAAGGTGTGGTTAGAGAAAGTCCGCATAGTCCGCCAATTCCACTATTTCGACGGCATCCCGCGGGTGCCGAGTGGTTGCCAAGGCCCAAATGACTTCTAAATATTGATAAGTAAAAGTAAACTAAGAAACCCAAAGTATTCATTCCAAAAACTGAAAGTACCCAGTGTCTCTTGGAAGAGCGAATTGTCCTGGTCGGCTGATCATACTGGTCTTGCATAATATGCGACTTGAAGCGCTCAGGTTGTGACAAGATGCGACTCTGTGGTCAACCCCGAGATCGAGGTTTTTTTTCCTCAAGCAGGTGGTATAAAGACTTGATCTCACCTGGAAATCAAAGAATCTACAATTTTCTCTGGCTTTATCCACGACAATATCAAAGCTTTATCGGAAATAAACATGTTGCTTTTGTTAAGATCCTCTTATCCAAAGCGCTAGGGCAGCATGAAGAGGGAGAGATGCGGCCTTTCATATGCAAGGTCGCCAGGCTTTGTTTGATGTGCCAGGAAAAGTCTGTGGTATTGCCTTGTTCGCAAATATCATTTTAATACCTGGCGTTCGACAGTATGTCAACATCGTGACTTACCATTCGCCGTACTCAGCATGTCCAAACTTGATTTTAGCCGATGTAAAATCTATTATTGCTAATGCGTCAAAGACAGATCTGAGGCTCCATCAATAGCCAGGGAGAAAACAGGCTCAGTAAACGTGCAATCGAATTTCGCTCATGCTCACAACTTAATCTTCTTCGCTAGTCGTGCTGGTTAGTATCGAGCGACTATCTTTGTAATCCAACTTCCAAAAGTGGTGCTAAGAGGCTTGGTGTTCTTCGCAGCCTCCTGTTTCAAAAGTGTAGCCACACGCCATACAGCCCACAGGGGTATGGAATTTCCAGACTGGTACACCAGCCACACTTCATGGCAGTTGGTCGGTATGAGGAATAGACTCTGATGGCTTCTCATAGGCGCAGAGAACGAATCATTTTGATCTTGATATTCCGCCATGGCAGAGATAAGGGCGGAAACGCGGAAACTGACAACGCATACCCCTGTATCCTGTCCATAGTACCCCTCGAAAAGTCGAGACCAAGAGTCCCCTGACGCCTCTTCATCCATTTTGAGAGAAACTATTGATTTTCAACCCTCAGCTGAAAGGTGATGCTAGCCACATGCGGCAGCGATCAGCGCCATCTTTGCATTGTTTCGGTTACTGTCCAATCTAGTGTCGTTCTTGGACTTTTATGCAAGGATACGTTTGCAAGGCTGCACAATTCGACCCCTGTATTATTGATTAGCACACACAAAGGCGTTATCATTCAGACCTACCGAGACTCTTGAAAGAAGCCTCATTGCGTATCTCAGTAACAAAAAAATATGAATACCTGTGTAAAAACTTACTGAACGCTAAGGCGGCGTGTTTAATAGGTACTTCACCCTGGCGAGTCACGAGCGTTGAATAAATCAGGGGTCGCATTGCATAAGAATGCCTTAGAGGGAGGCATTCAGCAAATGCAATCACATAAAAGCACCAAGGAGCCGAGGGCGGGCAGAATTGATTCCCTCTGTGACTTATCTTTATCTGTTTGTAGCGACCTGTTAGCGACTTCCAAGATGATAGAATCATCCGTGTCATTTATCAAATCGTCGATACCCGTATACCACAATGCCGTCAAGTCGTTTATTTTCAAATGCGCCGAATTGCTCATGGGCATATTCATCTACAAATTCTTCTCGCTGATTGCTGCGCGATCTAACCAGTTTACATCGTATCTTATGTTCACCGAGGATTATATTCAACGCACTCTATACATATCCTCTAGAGGCCTGTCGCGCGCAGGACTCGTCGTGCTTGTCTTCAGTTTTCTCAACATCGTTTTGTCGCTCTATGGCACACTTCTCTGGGGCCTTGATTCCCCAGGTTACATCTTCCGAGCATCCAATGCGACAATCGCCGACTACCAAGACCAACGGAACGACAATCCGCCGTACATCGTTCAGCTCTCCTTGGACGCGACTGAGATACAAGACACTAAGCAAAGGCTTCCCCAAATTATAGGCGCCGAGCTTTTCAATCCGGGCCTCAACTACACATTGACAGGCCAGGTGACCAACAGCCGGGGGTCTCCCGAAGTTGTTGCACCAACACAACAAGTCGGCGTCGGTGCGCGTATCTGGCTAGATGATGACGGATTCTCGGTGTCGCCAGATGGTTACATCATGCTGCCCACCGACTCACCTATTGACGGTCAGAGCTTCCCTACCAAGTGTATCAGCTTCGACGGAGGCTCTGGCGTTTGGAATTGCACGTTTAGCAACGTATTCGCACGAGACTTTATAGCAACGATAACTGGACGACCCGAAGTTCACTGGAGCGATACTTCGGACAAGGATCTTGACTCCAGATATATCTCGCCCAACAGAGTGGATAACATCTGGTCTTCTTTTGGTGCAGGCGGAGGCTCAGGTCTGATGACTCAAGTCTTTACCGTGACCAAAGGGAAACGGCGTCATACCCTCATCGAGTCCACGCTCAAAGTCACCATGCTGACAAACCCTGGAATTCCATTTGCCAAACGGGAGGTCGCGGATCTGGTTGAACGGACATGGAGCGCCAATGAGACAGAAAGAAGTGATCCGCTCGTCGGCCAGATCGTCAACAACATGATGAACGCTCAAAGTCAAAACGTGAGCTATCAATTCGGCGCCAACGCAGCTGACAACAGCAACAAGACTGCTTTACAAAGTAACTGGGGCTTCTTCAACGTGGAAAACGATGGGAAGAGTGTGTACTCTCTTATAACCATCACCACCACAAACATCACGCTTGTTAGATCAGAGACTGTTTTCAAGGCGCCAGAACCTTTCGAGAAGTGCGAGAGAGCGAATTTTCAGAACGAGGCATTTGGTGGAAAGGTTACCCGGACCGATTGTGCAGGCTCCAGAGCTAGTAGTGGTCGCGGTCAGTTCTTTGGACAAGTTGACACGGCTGCTGTGATGATTACTTACGGTCTGGGTGACGGTCGGTCTAATACTAGCGCAAAGTCACTTGACAACGACGTTTTGACCTGGATCTGGAATACTTCCGATACCATCGAGTCGTTGCTTGTTGCCAGAGCATACACTGTCAGCATTGATCCGTCTCTTGTGGAGATTAGCGTCGAAAAGCTGATAGTGGCCATGTCTCGCCTCCAACTCGCTCTTAGCTGTGTGGCCTTGGTTCTGGCGGTAGTTGTATGGCTGGGTCTTATGATCTTTGCTGATGCACATTGGGCCAGCACACTCCTAGCCAACCTTGTACACACAACATCAGAGGCGAACACCAAGGTCAAGCCTGGCTACATGGGTCGTCCTCCTGATGTGACACTACTGTCTGGAAGTCAGAAGAAGGTTCTTGCGGTGAATGGGAAGCCTATCACACTGCACAATCCTGGCTTCGTTCCCATGCAGCCTGTAGCCAGTCCGGCACCTTACGCCGGCGATGCAAAGAACTATGCGGAAACGGGGGCTTATCCCGTGGGTTATAATGACCCCAACGCTGGACAAGGGCTGCTTTCAGGGTATAAACAATCTGGGCCGTATACACAATGAATTTGAAGTGGTAGTGTCGTTTATTAACAGTCAGGTTACACCATTCTGAACATCTGTCGGGTTTAGTGTTGGATTTCTCCTCATTATACTTCTTTTAGCGATGCAATCAGGACATGACTATGACCTAGTTTTACTTTATCTTGATATTAATCTACCGAGTTCCAATGTCATCTGAGACTGGTATAATCGAGTAATGCACACACAAGATTCCTTTATTGGCCTTCAGCCATTGGTGAATAGTAACATTATCCAAGGATTTTCAGTCTTTCTGTCGAATAATGAGATGAGGATATCGGTAGCTAATCACTGATGTTTATAAACTCAATGGCGTGGTTTCGAGACAGCTTGTTTAAGTTGGCAGTCCGTGCTATGTAACGACAAAGACTATCACGTATGTTTGTCAATCCAAAGTGCATTTGCCACCCATGGCATTTACACGAATATAGGTCATTATGCTCCAGTTGTGAGACACCGTCTTCTGACATTTTATTGAAGTTGACCTTTGAAAGGCACACTGTACCTGTGATTACCACCCATGAGTCCATGACACGGCGGAATTAATTAATTCACACCATGCTCTGGCTCCTTCCCTACCTCGCCCCATACAGAGCGCTCAATTAAATACTCAATCTTTCCACTCTCGTTGTTAATCTTGGCGAATAGAAAACTTTCAAAGGAAGTATTAGTCCCGTCAACTTTAATTGTCCCAGTCATGCGCGCCGCCAACTGATCGCCGTCACGCAAGAACTCTTCACTAAAGGCACCTATCAGTCTAATATTTTTGATATTTTCATCATGGAATCTTGTTACATTTTTGGCTTATATTCACTAATCTTTTGACGCCAATGAGAGAGGCCATCAACGTAGTCATCGTAATTTAGGCGCTGGTTATTGAAGATGTGATAGAACGTAGGGACTGTGGTGGCTTCGGCATAGGTTTTGGCGTCGTCTGATGGTCCTACAAGGCTCCACTCCATAGCGCGCTGGAAACCGTCGCGAGTTGATGTATATTCCGACATGATCCTGTCGAATATAGTTGACAATTCTCAAGTATGTGTACTAGATGAGTGTTGAGGAGCGAAGACGAGATGAGATAGCGTGATAGTGTCTGGGGAAATGGTTGGAATTCATGTGCAATTTATATTTTGCGTACTGATGTGCCCAGTCAGCGGACTTCCCCTCTGTTGTGCGCAGCATCCGGTCTCGCTGAAGCCTGAAGGGTTGTCCCTCATTGTGTAACTGTTTGTCTACTCCAATTGGTAGCCGTTGGTTTTGGTGATCCCCTTGCTAGTGGCAATTGCTAAAAGTAGATAAGCCGGCGGCCGCCATCCAGAGGGGGAAGGGAGGTCCCCACACACTAGCGTAACCTGCCAAAGTGGGAATAGTTGACAACGATTCAAGATGGTCATAACGTTAAAATGTGAATACCGGTACCAGAATGCTTCCCCTTGAGTAGACGGAACGATTGATCAACTGAGCTCTCACGCATTCAAAAAACCGGAATCGGCAAGACTTCGCTTGTGTCTTGGACGCCAGCTTCTTACTGTATAACTGCTTGGGTGAATACCCACTGTTTTGGTATTGAAGGCCAACATCGACTTTTGGCCGTTCACAGCTTGAGATCATGCAAAAGGTACGACACCAGACTCACAGGAAAGGAGCGATCTTAGCGAACTCAAAATAGGAATAAAACATGGTTAAGAATTCCTAATCCTACACTTAATTCTCCTGATCATTATTCTACTTCCCTATAGTGCCTTGTTCTTGTCGAGACATCATCAATTTTATTGTTCAGGGTAGGCTGCTGCTGCAAACTAAAAAGTTCTGCCTTAACAGATAAGACCCCTGATAGCCGAGTGATAGCATCTCATCTGTTAGAAAACGACTTCAGCGCGACTCCGGGTCACGCGGAAGGTCTACGCGTCATAATGGTGAGCAAGACCATGTGGAAGCAATGTCTTTATTCCAAGCCAACGAAAATTCAGCACCACCATGAGAAGCACGTGTTTCACGGGCGAAGCTATCTGGGTTGGAAATTGAACCCGAGTCGCAAGCATGGCAAGCCTGCCTACTGAGTTGCTCGGCAGACAGCTGTCATCTGTCTGTTCTTATTTCGGCTCTCGGTCCAAAAGGTCCGGGCCTCGGACTCGGACTCGCATTCTTCTTTTTCAGAGTGGAGAAGGGCGGTTAAACTACGGCGTGTCCGTCATGTTGGTTGTACAGCAGGTAATCTTAGAAATCGAATGTCCAGTAAGCAGTAATATTAGCTTTTTATGCTTGCACTCATTGCAGACTACATTGAGAAAGAACTAGTATTAACTCGTCACAAAACGTCTTGCTCTGTTTCGACAGCTATGCCTCGACGAAGCCGCGGATGCGCTGCATGTAGACAGCGTCGAATAGGGTGTGATGGAGGCTCACCATCCTGTCGCCAATGTCTCATCACGAACCGGCAATGCTCTGGTCCTTTGCAAGGTCCTGTCATTATTGACCAGACTCAGCGCACGATAGCTCGAAACAGTCAGCGACGAAAGACACTTGCTCGCTCACCCCCCAGTATCCCTTACCAGCCTTCTGCCCAAGCCATCTTCGCCCATGCTTTTATCACCGAATTTGTCTCGTTCATCACCGCCAGAAATGAAGTTGCACGACGTTCATCGTGGCTTACAGAGCTGCAGCAGGGGTCTATTGCTGGTGAAGGGCCCGCTCTTGAACTGTCAATGCAAGCCACAGCCTTGGCTTATTGCGGCGCTGCGTCTGGTAACCCAGCTGTAGTCAGGGAGGCCTGTAATATCTATGGGAGAGCGCTCACCAAGCATTCGGCTTCGGTTGCTCAGGGTCTTGGCCCACAGAGGGCTGCCGCTCTTTGCACTTGCGTCATGCTGTCACTTTTTGAGGCCGTTTGCTCAACGAGTTCAATGGCGTATGCCACCCATCTAAGGGCAGCCCAAAGGATCGTTGAACTTGCAAGGCGTGAGACAAGTTTGGAGCATAGCCAAGTCATCTGGCAGCTTGGTCAGCATGTTCAGTGTCAAACAGTGAGTTTCAAAACCCTGGGGATATACCGCGGTTGACTGACATATTTGTAGCTATTCGTCATGATTACCACGCCCCGAGGGTATCTCCAACACACTCCAAATCCTGTCATTTGGGCCAGACCTCATGAGACGACACCGTTATACCCTACAGAGACTATTGATCGACTAATGGATGTCGTATTTTACTTGGCCGATATCTTAATCAGAAGATCTGATCGAGATAAGCGTGACATACCTGTTGATCCGAATATCAACATCGAGATTGAGCATCTATGGACAGAATTCCAGAAACAAGTTGCACAAGCCGGAGAGTGTCTCCAAAGGCCCTTGCACCCAAGAGTCCAGTATAAGGACCCATTCGTTGCTATGGTCGTTGCATATTTTGCTGCTTCTCGGGTAATACTTGGTATTCTCGAACCTCAGACGTGTGACCACCAATCTACATGCCAGGACTTATACGACACTATTCTCGGGTGCTCGTACTTTCTAGAAGACAAGAACGTGGGCTGTGCATATCTACGAATGTTCTTTCCTCTAATCCTTGTCATACTACATAGTCCTTTTGGCCAGCAGTGCGAGTCTGCACATGCGCTTCTGCAACAGCGAATGCACAACACGGCGTTCAAAGGCATGGGATCAATAGCAATCAAGCGGGTGCAATATGATCAGGAGCTGGATCTGCATACTTCTCGCACTCCACTAATGACATTTGCGTAGCCTGCAAGAGTTGGAGCGAAGAAGAGGGTGTGACAACATAAGGTGCCCGAGCTTGAGTGCAAGGGACTTTGGTCTTTGTACGACAGAAGGTGCTCGTGGACTATGATCTTTTCCTATTGATTGAGACGCTCCTTCCCCAAGGTAACAAAGTTCTATATAGCTCTGGTTGGATTCGGAAATTACCAAGGCTTTGGGATGGTTAGAGCTGAGCAAAGCGTGTCCGAAGTCTACGGAGAATAGTCATAGAATAGCTATGGATCGGATGTTGCTAGTGATAGGGTATTGCCTGTCTAAGTGCATTAAAAGAAAACATGATATAATTTCAGATGGGCTAACAGCTTACAAGTCCTGAAACTTCTCGGTATACAAAGATAAAAAGTGAGTATCCATACATCACACCTTACAGTGGGTTGCTGCTTGGTAAGAGTCATCACAATAATGAGGCTGTGCACTGGACGCATGCTTATTCGGCCTATGTTGCTGACACCTTGTGATGTGGATCTCTCTGAGCGTCGGTAGCATACTGCTACTATCCCTAATTGAGTAAGTTTCGCTAGCGTGAGTTGTCCTAGTTTGGCAGGTTTCGCTAGGGCGTTTTAGATCTTGAGATTACATCTGCAAAAGGCACGAATGCTAGCAAGTTGTTAGCGGATTAACGTTGTCATAAAAAATAGTAGAAGAACTGAGAATCCTGCCGGGTTTTGATTGAAAAGACCGATATGTCCGAGAAACGTTCAAGGATGTTTAGACAGGTATAAGTAGTCGATGTTTCCATGCTCTAAACTGGTACCATCAGCATCAGTAACCGCCCTCAAGTCTTTCACAACAAGACCATCAACTCTCTCGTTCTTCCTACACCGGATCTCAAATCTCACCATGAAACTCTCACTCGCCATCTCTTTGTTTACCGTAGGAGTTCTCGGTTGGACTCCTCCCGGATTCTCCCCTTCGACCAACAATACCTTGGATGTCAAGTATGGAGATGTCAAAGCCTCGGAAGGTGCTCTGGTGTCAATTGAAGGTATCTAGTTCGATCATACGTCTTAATGCCTGCCTCTCTAACTTGTGCCCTAGCTGCTACTGAATCCCCAGCCACAAGCTTCAAACCCAACTCGTCCCACGGCTCCCATATCGTTCTCCTGGTCGACCTCGATGCCCCCAATGGCACCCACGACAATCCCTACGCACCGTTCCTCCATTGGGCAAAGTTCATTCCTCCAGGATCAAGCAAACTCTCAAGCAACAGTTCAGACATGAAAGATTATGCTCCCTACGCTGGCCCCGCTCCGCCCCCTGGTACAGGACCTCATCGCTATGTCGCCCTCCTTTTTGCCAGCGATAACAGCACCTTCGAGATTCCACCAAGCTTTAAGGATTTAGACATGTCCAATCTTACAGATCGTATCGCTTTTAACATTCCCAAGTTCATTGCCGAAGGAAAACTGAAGCTAGCTGGAGGTGACTGGTTCACTAGTGAGAATAAGACGGGAACATCTGTGGTGACGAACGCTGGTGCATCTATTTCAGGCGCTTCTGGGCTTCTAGCCTTGAGTGTGTATCTGCTCTTTGCGATCGCACTTTGGTAGGGCTAAGCGGTGCTTGGAAGCCTTCCTCAAGTGGTCTGTATCACTAGTCTTAGTTATTATGCATAACTGCGCATTAATCGAGCCTTGACCTTAACTTTTCGCATCAAGATTGTCACATGGGGGATCCAATGAGTTCATACATTAGCTCTTATCGTTCAGGACCATATGTAGTCTAAAGCCAGCCAAGACGCCTCCACAAAGTTGCCGCACCGCCAGCAATTGCGGTGGTACCTGTAAATATGATCAACGGTCCATACTCACTGCCATAACCCGCAGCGGTTGACCCGCTCCACGGTGTTCCCTTTGTCAGAACCTCACTCAATGGTCCAGACACAAGATTTCCGATCCCCCTTCCAACATTGAAAAAGCCTATGATCATGAGTGGGTCAAACACACACCGCCCTTTGGGAATACTATCAGGCCGGCCCCCGTATGTCGTATAATCAGAGGTGATTTGCTTAGTGATCGCAGGCCAGGAGGATACATATGATCCAGCAAAGAAGCCATAGATAATGCAAAAAACATATAGAACTGCCAAGTTTACTGCAAACCCCCAAACGAATAGTATACCGGCTACTGCACCAACAGTTGAGATGAAGATGCATGTTGTTGGGTGAAGACGGTCGGATAAAAATCCGACTACCACCAGGCCAAAGATGCTAGCGATGTTGACAAGAATGACCGTAAGAGCGGATAAGAAAGGCCCAGTGTTGAGAAAAACGCGGGCATATGTGGGAAGGAAAATGGGCGGAAGAAAGTAACCTATTCCTTGGGCGAGATTGGCACTCTGATATAGAAGAAAGGTTTTGTCAAACACGAAGCCAAGGTTGTACGCTTGGCCGTGAGTAGAAGCCGATACAGGAAGGCGAGGCTTGATGAAATAGATAGCGGGAAGCGTTATAACTAACATAACGACTGCTCATATTCGTAACGTAGTTCTGAATCCCCACATGCTGAGAAACATTTGTAATACCAGCGGGATCGCGAAGCCCCCGATGCCACTGCCCGACCACATGATACCGTACGCGAGGCCTTTGCGCTGGACAAACCATTCCTCCAAATAGAAGAGACACGGGTAGTAACAGATAGCACCGGAGAGGCCGTACATGACGCCTTGCGTAATGATCAAATGCCAAGTCTTGTAGGCAAAGGATGAGGCCACCAACGAGATGCATAATGCGACGAGGCCAACGCTCGGTGTGTAGCGACATGCTCTCGGATATCTTCTTTGCAGATTCATTATGAGTGGGGTGCTCAGATATATCACACCCTGAATACATCAGTCTTTGTTGTGTTGGGTAGTTCGAGAAACTCACAAGGCAGCATGTCCCGATAGTTGGAATACCCGACGTTCCAGCAAATGGCTCGTGAACTTGGTAGTAGTCTTGAAAAACGCCGAAAGAGAAAGGAACGCCTGTAAGTCGGTTAACGCTGCTCGCAAGTGATTTAGGCGAGGAGATTCTCACCCCAAATAAGAGCCTCCATTACGAAACATGCCGCAAGGAACATCCGCGCATCCTTTCCTCCATCGGCTTGTGGAAGAGAGAATTCGACGCATCAAGTTTCGTGGTCATCATTAGATTGCCTCTCGCTTTCTGGTAAAGACTGAAGGATATACTGGCTTGAAGTGAAGCCGCTACTGTGCTGTAGCTCAATTGCTGCTGTTGAGGCCATCGCAGCGCTCGTGTTGGAGATGACTCCTGGTCCTAGTGAGTATGCTTGGAAGCAATGACGAAACCATTATTTTAACAAGGAGAAGCTCCAACGAATATTTATAATTGAGTTCGGAGACATGTCCCGTTTCTCAGTCGGGATAATTCCTGGAATAAGAAAGAGTTAGACCCGAGCTCAAGGATCGGCATCGGCTTCTCTCCGTGATGTTAGCTCATTCACGGCATTCATTATCACTTTCGGCGCCGTTGACCAATGATTGCATCTCTCAAACTGCGACAGCCGAAGGCCACGGAGTTTAGGCCGATCAAGTGATTCGGGCCAGATGACAAATGCTAGGGTTTATTTAATAGGATCAAAGGTATTCTAGGCCGGGTCATCTGTAATTGATATAAGTATTGGTGGAGAATAGACTCGGCCACCTGTTCAGCGATATCGATCTCACTTCGTTTCGTCACAGTGCTTGTGGGCGCTATGAATATGGAATTCTGTTCCAGTCAAATACATCACAAGACTGCCTCTATTCAGTTCTCAAAATATCCCATACTCGAGATATTCCATCACTATAAGGTCCACATTAGTACGGCTTCACTGTGGCCCAGCTCACGATGTGGCAATAACGTCTCGCGACTCTGCTTGTCTCGTATCCCATTTTGAGTTCAACTTGATTATCTAGTTAATGCCTTCATAGAGAAGAAAGTCAAACACAGAATCATCCAACAGTAACAAGTCATCTAGTAAAGGATCCTGGCTGGCCCCTGAAAACCCCCCAGACGTATCAAAACTTGTTGCCATCTCGCCGTTGTTTGGATCAAAATGAGATGACCCTGCACCCGAGTTGGCCAAAGCCTGGCTGTCTCCTTCATTCCACTCTGATGAGCCCTCATTCATATGCTGATGTGATGATGCTACAGTGATCGAATCTAGCTGAGGGTCTATAATTTGACTCCCATGTTGTTCTGGCGTTCCATATTGTGGCCTTGCGGAGGGTGCATCTGTCCTCGAGAGATCCCCTTCCTTGAGCTTAGATACCCTTTGTTCAAAGAGCTGCAACAGCCCCTTGGCATATGTCCAGTATTTTGCCAGCTCTCGTAGCGAAGTCAGAAACGTGTCCAGTGTATGTCGAGACTTGGCAGCCAGCAGAGGTGTGCTAGAATTTATTTGGTTCAAGATATAAATGATTGCCGTGAATAGAGCGTGATTACTGTAAAACCACAAAGTAGAAGTGGTCTTTTGACTGAACAGGGCTTCGAAAATGAATCCAATTGCTACTGTGGCTTCCCTGCAGAGGATAGCGTTATCGCCTGCCTCTAGAGATTGATCCTCTATGCTAGCATTTGGGGTAGGGCGATGAAGCAAAAGGACGAAGTTGTAGTATGTCAGATGAAGAACCGATTGCCAAGTGTTCAAATTCGAAAGTTTCAATTGAATGCTTGTTGGGATCTGCAGCATGAATTCGCCAAGGGACTCGTTTGTTCTTCTGATGACCTGGAATCGAGTCTCCATGGAAACTCGAGGTGAGAAACCATCTCTTATGGTCTGAGATATTATCTTGCAAAGCTCAGTTTGGTAGATGACGAAATCTATTTCTGCTCCAGGAATTCCTTCAAAGTGAGAGTACTGAAGATCTGGCACATCGGAATCGGTCAGGTTTCTGTATCAGTTAATGGACAGCTCTCAAAGCGCTCCAGAGGACCAGAGATCAATCAACTTACATGACTTGGGGTCGACCGGCTGAGGCTGATGCAATAGTGTCAAACTGGAAGAGAACCCACCAGAGTCGTGTAAAAGTACGCTTGTAGACTGGCAACATCTTGGAGTGGTTGCAGTCTCGATGAACACCGAGAGCCATGGCTGTCCTCGTGGCAATTCCGATCCAATGCCAGGCATTGACGTCGGAATGCCAGGTCATTAGGAGTGCGGCTTGAATATAACTGAGTCTATCTTGACCAACACGACTTTCAACCAGTGTTTTGGCTCTTTGGAAGAAGACAGGCAGTAAGGAAACCATGCTTTCATCCTGCGAGGCCACTGCGTGAGCTCCCACGAGCAAAACGGCATTGAGAAGCGCCAAAGACATCATATCCTTTGGGTCTTGACGGTGGTATTGAGTCATGAATAACTCTTCGTCAACTATGGGCCATCCACGATTGACAAGGTCGAAGTATGCTCGTATCAGAGTTTCTTCAAGCTTCTTATCCGGGCGTTTAAGTGCCTCGGATGGGACGCCCTGTACTTGGCTCCAAATTCCTTTGGGGTCCAATTGACCATTATTAAAATGAAATATTTTGTCTTGGCCCATCTCCGAAGAGCTCTGGCGGACGAGGTAATTACAGTTTGACAATTCGGAACCAATGAACTGTGCGCGACTGTGATGACCAAGTACAGCGTCTCTTAGATTATTGTGATTCAGAAACTGGGCCAAATTACCAGAATCATGCTCCTCGTCTTCTTTTGAAGTTGGTACAGCTGTTTCGGTAGGGAGAGGTGACTGAGTTGTAGGTGAGTCGTTTGATTGGCGAGGACGGATAGGGACGAGACTGGCTGGGAGGCTGGCTTTTCTCTTGTTCGGACACATGCGACATCCTGGTCGGTTATGAGAGCTGCAGTTTGTGCAAGGGGCGCCTTTATCGGCGATATCGCAGCGAATCTTCCGCTGGCGACAGTTGATACAGGCACGTCCTTAGATGAGACTGTCAGAGCAAGTGGGCGAGAGGATACGCTATAGGAAGTACTCACTGATTGGTTCACGAGCACAAGACGACCGTAGCCTCTCAGCTGAGGGGTCCTGGTCCCGCGTGCGACGAGAGGGCATCGCCTCCGGAGGGTTTGAAACAGGTCGTAATAGCCAATCAACTTAGCGATATACTTAGATTCTGATCGTAGATCTCGTGCGGAAGCTTGCGATGGGAGCAGAGTTGAGCTGGGCCAGTCGATGTCATCTCGGGATCATCACCCAGAGTTTGCGGCTTATCTGTGGCGTTGATAACTAAGGTGGCTGGTGATCTCGGCATTGACGGTATCAATCCCGATCATAGACATTATATTGCATGGGATGGGCATGTGTAAACAGATCGGATTGAGTAATCACGCGATTCTGACAAAATGATTTGCCTCCAAATTCTTCCATCGCGGGTTCCTCAACTTGTCTCGGCCAAGACATCCAATCACTGGTTGCTTGAGTCCCGATGGTCGGTGAAATGGTCCAATCACGGCGAGTTTTGATCGACACGGGGTCATGATCCAATTGGGGTCTTTGGGCTCTCGGTCCGACTACCGAATCACATCGATTGTTTCTATCCTAGACAAGTCATTGACCAAGTTCGAGACAATAACCCCAGTGGGCTTCATGTTACTCACATGTGCATCATGGATGAAATAGGTCAGCCTGTTATAATAAATAGACAAGGGGTAGAATGCAGACTGCTACTCGAGTACATCACCAAATTCAGTTGATCCAAAATCATGTCTTCACGCCGGAATTCTAAAACTATGAGCTGGCTTCCATCTCGAACCAAGCGAAACCCTCTTTTGGTCATTCAGATTGATGGACATTTCCAGTCCAAGATCTATACTTCTGGCTCAACAGTTTCTGGCTGCGTTACGATTTCAGCCCAAAGTTACGTCCCTTACCAGGCTGTCCAGGTCGTCTTGAGAGGAATGACTTCCACGTCCAGCCATGCACTCCAGTACAGCGATCCTCTCACAACCCATACATTCTTGAAGATCAATATGCCGGTATCTGAGACATTTCTGCCCGTCACTCGAATACTCGAAGCTGGACAGTCTTACCGCATTCCGTTTATCTTTGTGATACCTCATCAGCTATCAAGTACTGCGTGTCAGCACCGAAGCATGGCAGTTTGGGAGCGCCATTTACAACTACCACCGACTATGGGGTCTTGGGAATATGATGATCTTGCGGGTGACTCTGTCCAAGTTGAATACGCGGTGATTGCGCGGCTAGTGCTACCAAAAGACAAGGATGGAAAAGACCGATACCTCGAGAATACTCATTCTCTCAAGGTAATACCGCAGCTTCCGGAGCATCCTCCACTTCATGTCAGTCCTAGCAACGCAGGGTACTGCCTGTCTCGGAGTAAAACGATCCGGAAGAACTTGGTAGGCACCAAGATGGGATGGGTAATCGCTTCAGCTGCTCAGCCGAATCCAATTGCACTCTGCCATGACAAGCTTCAGTCTTCCGAATCTCAAATACTTGTTCATCTTGCATTCACCCCAACTTCCAACAGCCACACACCACCCGATATCCGTGTTAAATCAGCTACTATCGACATATTCACCGACTATTGGCTTGGTTCGACTGGTTATCTCCCTGACCAACATGACCTATTGAACAAGCCCGCTCCAAAGGCACCTTGGTTGACATCTCGGACATTAGTCCTCGGCAAAACAGAACATGTAACCTGGGAGAGGAACCGGCATTTCCAATCGGGGTGTAAATCACAAATGGAGACTTCGGAGTCTATTGGCGTGACTCAACATGATGTGGATAGTTTGATCTCGATGGGTTCAAGCTCAACTTCAGCCAGTGACGACGTTACGACATCCAATCCTACAACAATATACAAAGCCAGTATTCTTCAATCATTCATGCTTCCCACAGGAAGGTCCTTATTCCTTCCAACCTTTTATTCATGTTTGGTCAGCCGAACTTATAAACTCCAACTTACCTTGACTATGGAAGGTTGCTGCAATATCCGTCTTACCATCCCACTCCAGATAGCAGTCGAGGACTGCGATGGTGTGCAAAACGCTGACTTACCGTGCTATGTGAGTATAACCCATAAATGAGTTTGAAGAGAGTGGAACTGACGCGAAAAGACACCACCTGAGAGAGGCCCAGAAGTTACTGACAACTTACTTCCGCCATATTGTGGCTGAAGCATGGAATCTTGAGGATATTGTAGAAGGCTATGCGAAGATGAAGCGATCATTTGAGTTATTTTTAAGCACATGATAGATATTATCAATTTATACCTCCCAATCAAATTAGCCAGAGTAACTTGGGAATACTGAGTCGGCTGCAGTGCCGATATCTATGGTATGTGTTTGCAGTGACCGGCAGCCAGTAATGTCCTATATGTACCAGCTGATGATTGCATGGTGGATTTACGATCTGGAAACACCGTCGTGGCGATGAATACTAGAGCACTACGAGTAATCAGGATAGCAAGCAAGGCAGCTATAGTCTTGCTTTAGAGATCTACTTCCTGGATGTTTGTTGAAGCGAGTACTACGTAGTAAGTTCCTGGTAAAGGAGTGGGGCTAAAATATCTGACACGTCCGCATATCCCGAGCATGAGTGGTACCAGGGTATTTATTATTGCTTTGAACCAAGATCCCATAAACTGTATGACACAGCAAGGACTCAGCATAGAAACAGTTGCAAAGGCCATTACAATAGACAGGTTAAAATTTAGTAGACGGGACTACAAGGCATTAAAAGAATTTGGTATCGGACGCTTTATGGATCACTGCATGGGACACTTTCACGTTCAAGTATTCTTATCAATGAGCAAGTATTATAAGCACCAAATTACATTTCTATCATCTATCCGTCTATCAAACATCACCAAGGTGCTGGGTTGGGTAAGAGATCTACTGAGAAGTAGGAACCATCGAATCCGTAAGAATTAAAACCCGTTGGCCTCCTAAACTAGAGCATCTCGTAAGCCTCGAGAGGCATTTAGAGAAGGGCAATAGCACCGACGACGGCGAGGATACCGGCAGGGACGACCTGAGCGGCACCAGCGGTGACGGCAGTGGGAGTGGTGGGAGGAGCAGCAGGGCCAGTGGCGGAAGGCTTACCACCACCAACGACAGGGGGGACCTGAGTGGCGCCAGTGGGGGTGGAACCGGTAGGGCCAGCAGGGGGAGCAACAGAGCAAACGGAGGGTGTAACGAGGGAACCCTCAGCGTTGAAGGGAGCGTATCCCAAGCACTCGGAGTACTCAGCAGCGCAGGTGGCCTTGTTGGAACCAGCACCGGAGCGGCACTTGTTGTAGGCGTCAGTGCACTTCTCAGCGCAGTCCTTGGACTCAGCGGGGGAGCTGGGCTGGGCAGGAGGAGCATAGCCAGTGGGCTCGACAGGCTTGGTGGTGGTGAAGTGGCAGTCAGGGACGGTGATGGTACCGGGGGCAGTGACGGGGATGGTCTGGTTGCCGAAGGTGAGAGTGGTCTTCTCAGGGCAGTAGGTGGTAACCTTGGTCACGACCTCGGTGGTGTAGACGGGGGCAGTGGGCTTGCCGCCAGCCTTGCAAGCAGTGGGCTTGACGAACTTGCCGCTCTCCCAAGGGTTGTAGTTGAGGCAAGCAGCGTACTTGGCAGCGCAAGTGGCCATGTTGGCGTCGGGAGCAACGCGGCAGTTGTCGTACTCATCGGCACAGATGTCAGCGCACTGCTTGACCTCAGTGGGCTTGGGAGGAGCGTAGGCAGTGCCAGTGGGCTTGATGGGCTTGGTGACAGTGCAAGAGCAGTCCTCGATGGTCAGAGTGGTGGCCTCGGTGACAGTGTAGGTCTTGTCGCCATAGGTGAGGGTGGTGGCCGCGGGGCAGTAGGTGGTCAGGTGAGTGACGACCTCGGTGGTGTAGTGGACGGTCTCGTTGGAGGGAGCCTGGTAGGGAGAGGCCTGGGCAACGCCAAAGGCGAGAGTGGCAACGGCGGCAGTCTTGATGAAACCCATTGTGACGGTTGGTTGGCTTTGGTGCTTTGGTTGAGCTTTGAAAACGATTGAACGAGTGTATGAGGCACGCAAAGGGTAGGATTGAAAACGAGTGTCTTTGTCGAGTCTGGGATGAAGAGAAGAAAAGCTGATGTGGGAGATGGGATGGCAGTTTATAAGTTGATCCCGCCTCAGCTGAGATTGTAATGATTTTCTCTGTTATTGGCCACTGTATCGATCCCTGACCGATCGATGTGTCGTCTCTCTCCACTCGGAACTCGGTGTGGGGAACGCAAAGACCCCCATAGAATCTCGTATTGTTCTAAAACTGGTTTTATACGAACATGTAATTTACCAACTCACCACTCAAGAGCTATTTTATGGGTCTGCTCCGCTGGATTCGGCCCCCCTGTGCCGATGGTAGCGCCGTCATTGGGTAGACGCCAAGGAACCTTTTTGATCCGTTAGTCTAGACGAACAAGTAAGGCGGTAGTCAGGGGTCATTTTGCTATACGATAAGCACGCTAGCTTGTTACATCGCTTCCCCTTAGACTAACACGGTACCTGCGCTAGACTGACGTTCTGCGAGGGCCCGATAGGCTGGTCGCTGATTGCATTCCGGGGGAAGGATTCTTACTGGCTATTTTTGGTGATCAAGTCTGTCTCCTGATGTCAGGAAGCGTTGAGATTTCTGCGGGTGGCTTCGCCGTAAAGCGCTCACAAAACCCATCTTGTGTCGAGCGGACGTACCCTAAACTAACCTCGTATTAGCTTCCATCTCATTTCCTTTCACGAATGCAAAACGCGCATGACATCATGCATGATCCTGTAATGATTGAAAACTCTAGATACTTTCGAGCCCTAACCACGATTTGTAGAGTGATAAGTGTCGCAAAAGGGGGAGTCATCAGTGAGAAGTAATCAGCCCAATATCACATGAATCAGGACACGAACTTTGCCGCCCAATCACGTGCGCTGTAATTAGCATCCACTAAAGTCAGTTTAATGTATTCCTACCCTATAGAGCGAAAAGGACTGCCTACAATATTTTTCCTTAACATAGTAAGAGGTATTATACTCGAGCTAGATATAAATCCTCTTTTTATTAGAGTTTGTAAGAATGAAACACCTGAACCATTTTGTAGCGCCCCCAGCGAGAACCCTTCATTGGATTCAGCCCCAAGTCAGCTGGTAAACACAAAGAGACATTGATCATTATGTGAAGAATCTAGATTTGGCCTGACCAACCAAAATATGAGCATGATTGTTATGCTTAAATTGTGGAAAGTTTATGTTCTTGGCAACAACATAAAGCTTACATGTCATAACTATCACCCTCTCATAGTTGCCATAACAAAGCTATAAGAGCTCATGCTTGAGAGGCTTTCAAACTCTGGTTGCACTGGGTGATGATCAGAATGTGAATAATTTCTTTATAAATTGTCAATTATATTTTTTGCTACATCCCTAATTTCTACTCGCTAGTATTTCTAAATCCTATATCTTCCCCTTGGCTATCTTCCTTCTGACTTTGCACAAACCTCACCTTGAGATATTTCTTACCTCACGTAGCTTTCATTTTTGCATTATCAGTGGGATGGAACTGAGACGTTCTATTAGATCTATGGCTTCAGACGATCGGAGACATCTGCTGCGATTGATCGTATAGCTTTTTTTCAGCCCTAGACTTGAATGTCAGATCACCCTGCCCCCGGAGTATCAGAGCCTTGTTCCGAAAGAACTCAGCGTGTTGGGTTCTCGTAAGTAACTCTATTCCTAGAATTATCATCCAACCCCTGATCCCTGGGACTAAGAATAGCATTTCTGCCACCATGTCCACAATCGTGAAGAGGCTGCGGGTGTGGCGACAGCCCCCTATGCTAGCGTATTTCTTTAGTCAGGTCATGGCATTGAATTCTTCTAACATTCCGTTCCATTGACCGCTTGTCAAATGACTCGGCCAACCCGCACTAGCTTGTTTTACCATCTTCGCAACATCAGCCGAATAATGTCTTAGAAAGTTTTCAATTCGCTATGAATATTGCTAGTCACTGACCGCTCGTCTTTACGATTCCCAGCAGCTGATACAGCCGAACCGCATTGCAACTATCTTGGACACTAGATCTGCACGTCATTGTAGGCCATTACCATATTCATTGATACCTTTTGGGTGAGAACTCGTCTGACCGGAAAAGTGAGAACCAAGAGCATGATTCACTTTCAAACTGGATGACTGTCTGCACCCGTACAGCGAGGATGAATAATAGAAGGACAACGTGGGTATTAAGACATCAAGAGAGGTAAGGAATAATTCCTGCAGGATAGGTAACAAGAAATGACCAAGCTTGATTATTAAAAGTCAGCGTTATGAACGTGTGACGCATCTGTCTTGTCACGTCACCACATCTTATTATCTACAAACTTGAGGAACTGCTTGCGACGTCGAAGACCATCGCATCAGACCTTATACAAATCGTTTCGCACCGAACAAATTGCGTCGTATTGTGAAGTTTTGTTAATCTCGTATTGAGTTGGAATTTCACTAGCCTGGCAGATTGCTGCTGACAAAAGTAAGCATGTTCCCTGCTAAGCGTATAACAGCCACCGGTATATCACGGGCCCAAAACTGTTAGTACACGATCTCTTTTTTTTTTTATATCTTTTTTTCTTACTAGCATCGAATTGTTAACCGAGACACTGAGACGCGAGCGGTATATCACGAACTGACCTTTCATTATTTCTGGTCAATCCAGGTACTACAATATTCCATATAAACTCAGACTAGAGTCCGTTTGTCTCGCATTTCCCCCTCGATTCCTCACGTCCTGCATGAATTTCGGGAGGACCAGCGTATTGGCCAGCATGACACGCGTCAAGGCGTAGAACCCGAGTGCTCACGGTGTTCATGCCTTTTGAAATGCATCAGATTAGCCCTGTTTGACACAGGAAAGATCTGATTTATCAACTATAAAGCACGTTTTTTTTTATTACAGTCTGGAATGAGGATGGGCTCAGCAAGTGGACAAAGACTTATAAGAAGTGTGTGTATTTTTCTTTATTCACAATAGAAGGTTCCAAGACAGCACCCTCGCTCGGATGATTCTAGCTACTAGCGACGCCTGAGTAATAGTATTATCTAATACCAACTCTATAATTCTTTTGTGATGGAGCAAGTAGCACTGTCAAAGTTTTGCTGAACGAACATGGGAGATTCCCCAGCACTCGCGAACCCATTCTCGACTTGACAATAAAGGTGATAATTGTTTAAGCAGCCATCGTTCAATCAAAATCGTTGGAGGGTGAACTTCAGAATAGCGAGTGAAGATAGTATATGTGGCGGATCCACCGATTGTAGAGCAAGGGTATCGAGAAGTTACCTCATGCCAGTTGTCTAGTCGAATGTGATCAAGTCATCATCGCATAAGTCGAGACACCCAGCCCGCCAAACAGGATCTTGCGATACCAATTCTTCGTCTTTCGAACTCAACGACTGACGATAGACGCATGAACTGGATTTTTCTTTGGGTACAAGAACGGTGTTGTCTTTGACTTCTTGCAGTAGGTGTCGTGCGCTAGTTCTGAAACCTAGGATAACCCTAGACAGGACATGTGGTTTCTTTGTCCAAGATAGCGGCCACACCTGGTCGTCACCGCTAGACAACAGAGAATAGTCTGGCTCAAGCTGAGCGGCAAGGTCAATATCGCAAGGTTTCACCACTGTACTGTAAGGCAGACCCTTACGCTCTTGGCACTCTTGATAGAAACGTTGAAGCTGACGAGCCCGGAGGCGAATGACTTGCTCTATAGAGGTATCCATCCTGTTTAAGAATGAGGTACGTTGAAGGAGAGTCTTGGGCGTGAATGTAGTGCGTCTGTGTGTCGGGATGTATATGTTGGGCTAAAGGCCAACTAACAAAAAAAGGGGAATGAATAAAGTCAAGAGATATGGTGAGCTTTGGAAATCTTCCAGGAGAGAAATGTCGTGGGGGAAGAATCAAGCTGAGAGCTGCGGGTGTGGGATCTTATATAGGCCCGAGACGCATCCATAAATTAAGCTTAAACGTAGTTGATACAAATGGCGGGAATGTTGTGGCATAAATTTTTATCTGTGTACTGGATGAGATGTTTGCTGATTCTCATTCAGCCGAAAAGCTAGATCTCTGTAAACGCGCAAAGTTACTCACGCATATAGTTGCATCGAGTTCAAAATACTGTAAACTATTATTGGCACTACCACTTGCACAAGGCCATGAAGGAATGTGGCGGTTTCGTATTGGTCGGGCGACTTTCTGATGAGTCAAGCCAAGAGTCAATTTCTTATTGACTTTAGGCACCGACTCTTCAAGAGCACGTGTATCCCTTCCATCATTCTAACCTTAACACACTTTTCGAAATTCGCTCGGATAAGCCTTCCAGGCCCAATTGAGGATGTTAAGTTTAATCGACTCAAAAGTAGCTCATAGTTGACGTGCAGAAGTTTAGAAAGACTTTCTTAGAGGGCAGAGTGACTTTATGTCCTTCGTGTGGTTATCTTGAATGTAGTTGGTTGGGACAGCATTATAAGGCCATCTGATGACGTGATAGCAAGCTTACCTTATCGATAAATAACCTACTGGGACATATAATTACGTTTTAGATTGCAAGTGAGAATAGGTTTAGAGATTCTATCGAGGCAAGTGCACAGAGCTCGAACCTTGTTTTACGTTATACGCGGTTCTTCGTGTGATTTGTAAGTTTGAAATCATGGAAGATACGACAGTGCATGGAGGATACATCATTCATGCAAGTAGCGGTAGATTTAAATGCAGACGAAAACCCACTGCATGATCACAGTGACATACAAGAGTGTACATAAATAACCCAATGCTGATGCGAAAAATGAAGCCCAATCTCTGAGTAATACCCGAAAGCTCATCGGCTGAAGAGCTGACTAATTACAGAAACCACTTAATGATTGTGTCTGGGAGGATCGAATTGCTGAGCCAAGCGTTGATACTTGACAGCCTTTCTTAACACCATGCCAGTAGACAGCTGATCGGTCTCCTGGCGAAAGATCTCCTGCCAGGGTGTACGGCCCGGCAAGGTCGGATACCCATGTTTTTCATCCTCCAGTTTTCGACGTTTGAGCTCTTCGTCGTCAATAAGGATATTAATGCGGCGCTTTCGAAGGTCGATGCGAAGCTTGTCTCCATCTTTAAAAATAGCCAGATTGCCCCCTGCCGAAGCCTCAGGACTAGCGTTTAGGATAGAAGGGCTTGCCGACGTTCCAGATTGTCGCCCATCACCAATACAGAACAGCGTATTAACACCCCTCTGTAGTAATTTGCTTGGAGGTTGCATTGTAGGAACTTCTGTTTGGACGCGTCTTCGAGTCTGACAAGATTAAAGTGCGTACCTCTTACATCCATAACACGTACAAGTGGCAATAGAAAACTGTCGCGCTTCCTAAGAAGCCGGATATGGAGATCATCGGGGAACTAGCTAGCGACCAGAATAAGTCTTTGTTATCAACTCTCTGATTGACTTGGCTGGGCCTAGACTACTTGTCTACGTTGATCTTGCTTTTACGTTACGAGGATCGGCTGCTATTGAACAGGTTGAACCCACTTTGTTGCTTCTTGATAAATTGGCACTTCCAGCTCATGTCATAGATGCACAAAAAGGCTTCATGCCAAGTGGAACAAACTCCTACGGTTTACCGCTTTTAGTATCAAAAGCCGGCAAGCTTCTTGTGCTCCATAATTCCAACCTCTGGAATGAGTTTGTTGCCGTGCGCAGGGAGTCAGGGACTGATATTTCCGAGAAGCTAATCCAGGAACGGAAGCATTACCCCTAGCGCTAGTATTACATCATACAACGTTATGCACTCTCTGGGGAGCTGAACATAGCGCTTCAAAGATGGGTAGCTATGACGCGATACCATACTAGAACCATCATGCATGTAGGTATTCCAAAGCCTTGACTGATAATCAGCAGGGAACTATCCTATTTCTAGACAATAGCTGTGCTTAATGGCTAGTTCTGCAGATCACCAAAACATTCATAAGAGAACAAAGAGTGCACAGGCAATGTAAGATTGAGTAGTAGTAATGAAGTATAACTCAGGGACAGGTCTAATAAAATACTTCGAATTACCAGATATCAGGTCTGAGCTATGTAGCCACTGTTTTGGCCCTCGGCACATTTGTTCAAATGACCTTCTTTGCCTTTCCAGGAGTCAACCAGCACACCTTATCCATAATGCCTTCAGACTCGAAAGCCCTCTTGAGGCCGGAACCGTTTTGAGTGAAATGATGCCACGACTCATAGTGGATAGGTACCAACACGTCTGCATCTAGCTCCCGGAAAAGCTTTGCGGCGTCCTCGCCACCCATGGTGATTTGCAGAAGCTCATCTCGCCCTGCGACTGGGAACCTAGCATCGCCAAGATTCATCAGAGCAACCACGATATGGAATCGCTTTCTGATCTCAGAATGCTCGGCCAGTCGGATAGTATCGCCGGTAAAGTAGAGTGCGTTAGGCAGGCCGCTAGGGTTGGTGCCGAACCGCTCGTTGCGTAGAATGAAGCCGGTGACCTCGCCGCCAGGCAAGTGAACGCAGGGAACACCGGTGATTTCCCACTCGATGCCGTTGAAGGTCATTTTCAAAGTCTCCCACGGCTTGATAGCAGTCACTCCGGGCCTCGGAGAAAGGTTCTTGGCTCCATCTGGGGTCGTAATTGCGCGACGGCCATCAAGCAACTTGCGACCACTTTCATCGAGATTATCAATGTGGTCTTCATGGCTCAGCAAGACTGCGTCGATGATGGGCAGCTGGTGGAGTCCCAGAGCTGGTCCCTCCTCAACCCTGAGAAATGTTTTCTCCGTTCCGTCGGGCATGAGAGAAGTGATATCGTACTCAGCTGGGGCATCGTCGAAGACAGGGTCTGTGATGAAGTTGGTACCGTCAACATGGATTATCGACGTCGCGGTGGTGATATGGGTGATGAAAATGGTGCTGTTAAAGTTTGTTGGCGACATGATTGCGACTAGCTTGTGGTTGAGTGCCTCAATGGATGAAGAAAAAACTTTTAGAGAGATAGGTCGATGTGGATGAGAAGAGAGCTTGGGAATATTATGTTGAACTTTGGAAGATTAGGTCTTATATAACCTCTGTGACTCTGCTATTTCGAGATTTTCGCAACCCGCAATAGCTTTTGAGTTTGTCATTCATTCTTACATTTTGATGTCATCTTTCCGGTTACATTTATCAGCAGCATCGCTATGTAGAGAATATTGGTTCGATAAATATCCACAGACCCTCTGTTCACTCATTAGAGATTGTACAGACAAGGCTTTGAGCTTTGTGGATTCATGCCATCACAGGTCGCGAGCGGAGGTTAGCAATGAGAATTGAGAAGCATAAGGCTTTCTCTATCAATCTGAAACCCGCGGGCCGACCCATTGATCATTAATCAGGCTTATTGAGGTAGTATTTACCCATAAATAGGCCAAGTCTAGACTCTGTAGAACCCGTTTGACGACCCCATCTGATGGGGAATTTACTGTGCTCGGCTTTCGTCGCCTGATTCGATCAAGAATTAGTTGGAGCTCGCCCCACAATCCTGACCGAGCTTCAAGGCATTTATGACTCCGGTTACTGATAATCCCCCTGATGACTGATGATTAAGACTAAGTTAGCAGTAGTACTAAGTTTGTAACTCCATTGTCTCTGGGGGCTCTTAATATAGAAGCGTCGCATTGCGGTAGTCTTTGTGTGAGTCAACCCACGACTTGATAATCACCAAGACAAGTTCCGGATTCATTCAACAAGAGACCTGCACCTCTGTATATTTCATTTTAGCAAAAGCTGCCTTGGTTGCGTTCAAGGTTCTGGAACCTCGACTCGCGTTGTTGCACACGATGCCTTCGCATGCACCACAAATCGATGACGGTGATGGCAACCGAGATCATGACTCAAGCGTCATTACCAGCGCCATGGCAAAAGATCCTCTGTTAACTAGTCCCTCCGGGAATAGAGTCGAGGAACGAAACAGGTTGGAGGACGAGAAGACACGTTCTGACGAGGAGGGCTCGGCATATGGCTGGTAAGTTTCCAAGCTGCATCATGATATCATTCCAACTGATGAAATGTAAGGGTTATTGTTGCAGCAGTATTTTTTATCAACGCGCATACCTGGGGTCTTGTCGGTGTAAGTTCCCGTGGCCCCTGAACACGCGTTAGCAAACTTAACTAACCCTCGCAAAGTCATACTCTGTCTTCATTGCACATTACCTGCACTCAGGACAATTTGACAATCCTGACCCTTTGACGTTGGCATTCATCGCTGGTCTGTCTTTCGCAATGGGTAAGTAAAAGCATCAGGCTCATTTGCTCGGAACCTTGAGGACAACAAACAATGCATCTCAGATTGTGGTCTAACAATTTACCAGCTTTATTTGTTGCCCCACTGGTTACCTTTCTTAACCATTCCATCGGTACGAAAACAACTGTTGCTGTTGGAATTGTCATTCAAGCGTAAGCCACACACCTCATAACAAATGCAATATTAGAGCTAATTGAGACAAGGGGTGGACTCGTTGCGGCTTCTTTCAGCAGCCAGATTTGGCACCTGGTGCTCTCCCAAGGTCTCGTCTTTGGTGCCGGAGTAGGCTTTATTGTCAATACCACAGTTAGCATTGTTCCGCAATGGTTCTTAACCAAGCGCTCTTTCGCAGTAGCTATAACAACAGCAGGATCTGGCACTGGCGGTCTGGTGTATTCCTTGACTATTAACACCATGATAAACAACATCGGGCTGGCCTGGGCGTTCCGCGTCTTGGCGATCGTGTCCTTCACAGTTAATGGCATCGCGATGCTATTTCTCAAGGACCGCAACAAGAGCCTAGGCTCCGTACACATCGGCTTCAACATTAACCTGTTCAAAAGAATTGAGTTTCTCCTACTAGTCGCTTGGGGTTTCTTCTCCCAATTCGGCTTTGGTATTACTATATTCTCCATGTCGGATTTTTCGCAGTCGATGGGATTCACAGCAAAGCAGGGGTCCCTTGCGAGTGCTATATTTAATTGTTAGTTTGTACGGTCTCTTGAACCTGAGCATAGTCTGACATATATCTTCTCAGTATCACAAGCAGTAGGACGGCCGATGATTGGTTTAGCCAGTGATCATTACGGCAGAATCAATGTTGCCGGTATCAGCACGCTGATTGCGTCGGTGTCAACGCTCCTGATCTGGATTTTAGCTGGCGAGTCGTTGGCTGGTACTATAGTTTACACTCTCTTTGGAGCGTTTGCTAGCAATATGTGGACGACGATTGCACCTGTTGGCTCAGAGGTCATGGGTATACAAAGTCTTCCATCAGGTAGGTTTCACCTTTGTACTGTGCTTCGTGAGGTATCTAGTAAAAGCTAACTACGGCACCAGTACTTTCCGTCTATTGGCTTATACTCGTCATTCCGACTGTGTTTGCAGAGCCCATCGCTTTGTCCCTCAAAACCAACGACTCCTGGCCATATCTACGCGTTCAACTTTTCACGGGGTTCATGTACTTGGCTGCTTTCCTTCCAGGTACACTTTTCCTTAGTAGTTGAGGTCAACGAGACAGGGCTAATAACTCTTTAGTATGGCTACTTCGTGCTTGGAAGTTGCACCATTCAGCTCTAGACCAGCCGTCATCGAGTTCCACAACTCCCAACGATTCAGCAAATGATCGCACCAGGGGCTCACAAGTAGCAGGAAAAACCACAGCAACGCGCATTAAAACGCTTCTCCAGCTATTAGTATCAGTTACTAAGGTCTAGCGATCGAGTTTAGAAGCAGTTACATTATTTGTACACCGTAGATCGTACGAGTTGGAGTCGCCTAATAACCAATGATTGGACATTTGACAGCTGAAGCTTATATATTTACATGCTTTCGCGTCGGAATAGCTAAGTATCTATGACTAGGATAGGTTAGGGAGCTTGAAGACGCTATCGGTAACCCAGTTATCAGCATTCAGATAGCCAGCGCTCATAACATAGAGCCAGTCAGGGTTGTCCATAACCATAGCCTGTCGTGAGTAAGCTCCAGGCTGAGGGATTTCGTAATACACCCAGGACTTCGCATCGCCCAACTTGGTGTTGATGTAGATTCCGTTATCACTGTTTGCAGTGACGATCAAAGAGCCACTAGCACCTCCAGATGGAGACCATGTGAGATAGGGTGAGGAGCTGGGTGCACGACTGCCGGAGGTCAAGATCTGGTTGGATGCGCTGTCGAAAGTGAGCGGAGAGTCGGAGATGCGGTAGTAAACTGGAAATGCGGCATTGTTGGGGCTAGCACCTCCTCCGTACTCGAAGGTCATCATCCACTTTCCATTAGGAAGCTTTGTGACAGTTGTCATTCCAGGGCGATCAGAGTACTTTGCTCCCCGTACATCATTGACGACAGCATCCCAGGTAACGCCGTTGCTAGATGTCTGGTGAACCAGCTTCTGACCATAAGCCGAGTCACGCTGATCTGAGTAGTAGCAGACCAGTTTGTTGTTGTATACCATGAGGAAGGGTTCCCAGACGGGGGTCTCGCCGTTGTTGGGAACTGCCTTGCCTCCACTGGCAATGCTAGAGATAAACTTCCAAGTCTTGCCGCTATCAGTAGAAGCATAGAGGTCAATCTTGGTCTTGCTCAGATCAGTAGGAATGCTGTTTCCAGCCAAAAGGATTGTTCCCTTGGCAAGGTTGCCGATTGCCTGCGGTAGGACGTAGAGGAACGGCTGGTAGCGAAGACCCCAGCCATTCTTGGTATCAGTGACAGTAGAGAAGGAAGCCCAGGTCGAGCCCTTGTCCGTGCTGCGGTAGATAGGAAAGTAGACCAGCGGAGGCTCGGGGCTGTAATTTTCCCTTGGATGTGTTAGCCGATGTCTTTTGCTCTGTTAAGAATACACATACCAAGTTGCCAGTAGGGTGCCATCATCAAGTTGAACTGTACGGCCGTACAGTGTCTTGGGAGTCTTGTAGTTGGTCGGGGGCTTATAGATGGTTTGGAACGTCACAGCGTGGTCCGCGACGGCCCTTTCCTCGATGACTCGGCAAGGGGCAGGGCTAAAGAGTGCCAAGCACGATAGCAACAAGGAAACCTTGACGCCAAGCATGATGAACGATGGAAAGCGGTATAATTCAGGTGGTGGTTACTCGTCAATTGATGGAGCTATCCTGGGGTGTTATCAAGCAGGATACAGATGTCCATTTATATATCTTGGCGGCACTCGTATTACTTTCAACTCATGAGCTCATGCTGCTGCCCCTTGCTTCTCTAGAGTTTGAGCTATTCCATAAGATCCTTGAATTTCTGAATGCTATTGATGCATCTATCCTGATTGAGACTCACCATGTGGTCAAAATTTGATCTAGACTTGGACATTGAATTGAGCGCGCCAATGAATTACTTGACTAGTCTCTCAGGTCTCCCGAGTCCTTTCGTGTTCCTGGCACTTGACAGCTTTCAAAGGTAGCGCACCAATCGACGGGTAGTACGAATGAACCGACCGTTGCTAAGACTCGCACCACCCGCCATTTCCCCGCGTCATGTGTTCGGTAACTGTGGGGCCCCCTGAAGTTTAGATCCGGGGTACTGTCTTCTTTGGTTGTTTCAATCCCTTAGTCGGAGGGTCGGGATGATTGCTATTGGGGCGCGTCGGAATCTGGGGTTGACAAGTCGAACCCCGGTCTAGCGAGTTCGGGATTCGGCACCTGTAGTTTTCGCTCCAGGGGATCACACATGCATGTGATTGGGGAAGTAAGAGCATGAATACCGACGTTTAGACGAGGATAAACATGGTGATCCTCAGTCCAGTATATGTACATTCAACATACTCTCAGCCAGATCATCATAGGCAAACTGTGTTTTTTGTTGTCGTTGACGATGTCCTCTCATTTACGTTAGAGGCGCAAAGCATACCTATAGTGAGCCTTTAACACAAGACGGATTGCCATCTATAGGCTTCGGCAAACTTCCTCTGCTTGTATACCTATCCAGTGGTGCTATACGTTACGACTCTCACAATTACATCACATGTGCCCCATGGATTTTACCCAATCATGGCGTGATCACTGTATGCTACCACAGCATCGTGATTATTAAGACACCCACGTCACGTGCATCTAATGAGTTCCTTCCTGAACTAAGTACTTGATCCGGGCCGGCTGGTGATGGCCCGCGCCAAAAGCAGTGGCAATAGTTTTGAACTCGCAATTGCTACAGTAATACTGCCTGATCTGCAACTATCAGCCCGATCCAGCCCCCAGAGCCAGTAGACAGAGTCCAACACCAGATCCTACGTGACTTAGTCCGATGGGGAGCCCAAAGGCATACTAGTGGCACGGGACAGAAGTGAAACCTGGGGCGCCCGCGGTGGCGCATCTCGAATCTGGCGAGTATTAAGCCTAGAACGCCGATATCCCGCCTTGAGTACATGCTCACGGGCGGTGCTCCTTCTAGAAAACAAGAATTCGATTTGAGTTCGCTTTTAATCTTACGAAGACAAAAATACTTCCAGGTCCAGTTCAGTAAAGCAATTTCTGTTGGGCCCAGAAATAAGCCTTAAAATAAATGTGAAATACATGATCTTTGGTTGAATAGCGCCTCTCAACTGGTAATTGAGCCTGAGATTAGCGCTACCGATCTTTTTCGGATTTTGCCCCTTGCTGAATTCGCTGCGACTACGTTGGTATAACCACTTTCATCGAATTAGATATAACCCTGAAAGCACTATGGGACGATAACGAAGATCATGTTATACACTAACGGGTGTAAAGAGGGAGGCTAGTGGGACGCCCAAGGGAAAGCAAGGCATAGAACCAAACTCAATTTCCTCTTCATCTCTAAACTCCTAACTATAAGTAATATAAAGATAAGCAGTGGCTGCTTTGAGCCCATATACCTAATGGCTGATACACGGGCGTTGCCCCGGATCAGTGCCACATATTCGTGGCGTTGTAAGGACGGGCGCAGGTAATAAGCTAATAGGGGTGGCGCACTATTATTTTTATGCAACAGGTAAGCACTTCACTCTGAAACTCATGTCTCCTGAAGTATAGTGACGCCGTGGTATCATCATATACAATATATTGCCAATCCGGAGGCTGTGGAAGAGGTGCTATATCCTCATCTTGTCTGTCTCTCTGCGGTATGATCTCATCGCATTCTTGACAGCATCTTCTACCGTCTACACCATGACCGTCGACCCCAACGCAACAACCCTCCAGCCGCGCGGTAATGGCCACGTCCTGCTGGCACTGTGCATCTTGTTTCCGATCCTGAGTACTTTGGTTGTCGGTTTGCGATGCTGGGTGCGCGCCAAGCATCGCGTCTTTGGTCTTGATGACGGTGTCATGCTGTTGGGTTGGGTAAGTAACCAGCATCTAGTTTGCGTGACCACTTCAACTCACCCGCATCTCAGATGTTCTTCATGGCTACATGTGGCATCCTCGCGAGGAGTACCTATGCCGGTGTTGGTGCCGCAGACGATCGACTGAATGCTCACATGGTGTCCGACAGCAAAAGAGTAAGCTAATGCTTCTTGATCAACGACTACCGATACATTTGGCCTGACGTGTACAGTTTCTCTTCTACTTCGAGGTAGTATATTGCAGTTCTTTACTTTTTATCAAGGGATCAATCTGCATTACTCTTCTCAGAATCGCGACCCAGAGAATACATCGCCTCATTGTGTGGGCAACACTTATCTTCACTGAGCTTTCCACCCTTACTGTCGTTATTGGCCTCTTTTGCCTATGTAGGCCGCTTTCTGCCTTTTGGGGTGAGCCAGGAACATGCGTATCGCCAATCGTCATCACTGCTCTGGCTTATCTGATTTCGATCGGAGCTGTTATAGCAGATTGGTCCTGTGCTATTTTACCAGGCTTTATTCTCTGGAAAACACAGATGAAACTAGCAACAAAGATTTCTGTCAGTTTTGTTCTCGCACTTGGCGTTCTGTAAGTCTACTCTGACGGTCTTTGTTATCTAACGGATTAAACAATAACTGAAATAGCGCGTCTATCATTACTATTGTCCGACTCCCCACTTTGAGATATTATGATATAGAGAAGAATTACCTAGGTATTTACTTGATGAGCCCTTTTTAAATCTGAATTGTTTACTGACATTATGCTCTAGAAAATTATGCTGAAATCTGTTACTGGTCTGTTGTCGAAGCCGGAATTGCTATTATCGGCGGCTCAATTCCCGCGTTGCGAAGGCTTATCAGCCAGCGATTTCAGATGGATATGTCCAAAGAGCATTCTGTGACTCAGAATACTGCACAATACGGAGTGTTCAGTCGCGATCACGGTACTGGCACTAACCTGACAAGTACAAAGCGTACCCGTAGGGGTGTAAGTTCCACCGTTACGGGAGAAGGAGATTGGAATCAGTTGGATGATGCTGGGTCCACCCGGAAGATCTACATTGAAACGGATACAGAGATGCAGTACACAGCGCCAGAATCTCACAAGTCGCATGATTCTGCAGAAGACCTATTCCAGAGGGATTCCAGTCATTAGGACTCTTAACAAGTTAGTATATATTAGCTCGGCCTTGTACTTTTTATGAAGATCAAGGTGATTTCCTTATACTTCTATTATAAGACTATCCCAGCAGACTTGACGTCAAAATCCCCTCCTCATTTTGCTGCCCTAGGGTTAGTCATTAAGACGCGCTGATTAGACTTGCTAGGGCTATGTAAGTTAAGTACTGGTATTTGACATGTTGCGTGTATTGATGTATAGATCTTGAAGGCCTTCGCTTATGTAGGATAAGTAGCTATAGGAATTTGGTATGTCTAGTATCATTTGAAGTGCGCTGTGTTATTCTGACACAACTAGTGTGACCAGCGTGTTTTAACCATGCTCCCGAGTCTTCTCGCCACAGGGCCTCAGCCGTGTTTATCCACTTACTATCAAACAAGGAGGATCTAAAAAAGAAGGAGATATAGTAAAACCCCTAAACTACCTTTGAATTATTCCAGCACGTATCTTTATAATTTTAACCAAGGCTGCGTGGAGAAGGAAAAGCCTCTGGCGAAAAACCCCTTTTCCGACACAGACATTTTGAGCATGTAGTGGCTATTTTTGAACTACTCACGTACGTCGCTGCCGAAGATCGCATGTTCGATTTCTATTACACAAGGCGACAAGACGTATGTCTTGCGACGGGCCATAATACTTCGAAGCCAGCTGGAGACGCACCTTAGATTAAGTGGCAAGTACATCTACGTGGATGAGACAGCAGTTAACTGTGCTTGACAGGGGGGAAAAAGATGGGAGAGGAAATCTTGGATTGAGAAGATGGGTGCTACTCTGGGATGAGCTTTATGGTGGGTTCCAACAACTCATTACTGCATGTTTCTATTATGTTTTTTTTCTTCTTTTTTGGTAATCTAGTGTGTTCAAACTCGAGTTTCGGCACGACATCTTCATTAGTTCAACACTCTTGGTGACCATGCTCTATATCATATCCTGCTGGCTCACCTAGCAGCAGAGGGCTTCCGGGGCATCGACTTTGAGCCAAGCTCAGATGACAGTGGTTACTGGGCGTTTTTAAACACCCCGAACACATGGAGCGGCGGTCCTTGCGGGTCAGATACACTAGGTAAAACTAGTTACTGGTGGTCAGGAGCTTAAATAGAGCCAGAGAGCGGAGATTGAAGAGAGGATGTTAAAATGGAAATGCGAGCATTTTTATTTTATTAATCCGTAGAGTAGCTGGTAGAAGCTGGATCTCACGCGGTGTTGCCTTAGGCGGTGACTTTGGCACCGCACTGTGGCTCGGCTGCGCCGCGCCAATCAGGAGCTAACCGCTTTGGGTGTGACGGCTTTCAGTGCATGCAATTAACCGCAGAACACAGAACAGCACAAGCTCACCAGATTCAAGGCACTCCCTCATGCAACGACTGTTAGGATCGTAACCTTGTCAGAATAGTTCATATCTTGACTTGATGGCATGCTCGCGAAGAATATATTTACCCGAGCCTTGTGGGTATCTACGGTCAAGCCCGGTCGAAGGGGTTCAAACATAACATCCTGATGAAACGTATAGGCTAGGTTTTTCTGTAATTTAGGTTTACGATAAGCCTTCTATCTTCTTCATAAGGCTATTAAATACGCGCTAAACCTTGATCTTCACCAAGGTTGAGTTCTACTTCGATGTTGTCGATATATCCTCGGATATTGTAGCGTAGCAGCAGTCAGACCTTTGGGTATGGGGACGATCCAGCGAGAGTTGACGATGATGTTGGATATTATATGTATTGCATCACGGCCAAACTAGTTCTGATGACTAATAGCCACTAAAACAGCACAAAACCGACTGCCACAGCTATCATCATCCCGCTGACAACCCCCGCCACTGTCCTGGTACCCGCAAGGTCCATGGCTGAGGACGGGGTAGTCGTGGCCGATGCAGGATCTGTCTCAGTCCCCGACGCACTATCTGACGTGCCGCTACCATCCGAAGATGGCTCCCCAGTCGCGATTGAAGTGTCCGTAGTGCTGCCGGAATCGGTAGCCGTCGTCTTGGCGGCCTTCCCCGTCTTGGACGTGGACTCGTCCTCATCGGCGCCGTACTCGCTAATATCCAGCACATACGACGAATTGAAAGTGGTCTTCGACTCAAATACCTCAAAGCTTCCCCAGCTTTTCCGTCCACCTGTGCCAAGCGACACGCACGCCCTGCGATAGGCGTTGCTGGCGCAGATACTGGAGCCATCGCTGGTGACACCGCCGCCCACTTCAGTACATGAGACAAATAGCTGGGTGATAAGGCGCGACATGTTATCGAAGAAGTCGTCGTCCTCCAGCGATCCGGGCGATAGGCAGTTGCGGCAGCCGTCCATGGAAGGATACCAGCCGTCGGGGTTAGCGATGCACACGCATTTCCTCGTGTCGGCGTTGGGGCCTTCCAGCTTCTGGCACTTTAGCATAGCCTGGTAGATAGGCCAGCACCCGCAGTCGTCCAGCTTCGTGGGACTGTCTCGCGCCGACTTACTGGGGGAGAAGCCGTTGGGGTCAGCCGAGCATAAGCCAGCCAGGGCGACGAGAGTCGCGAGGGACGATGAAAGGTGCATCTTATGGGAGATGCAATAGGAATAAAGTATTGGTGGTCAGGACCTTGACAAATGAGTGTGTTGTAGCGATTGCTGCGTCCAGAAGCATACAACAGTTGCGAGATGGCGTGAGGAGTAAAGATCAGCGGTGGGAACTCCAAGTTAAAAGCTGCCTGAAGAGTTAATCTTAAATTGACAGGGTTATCCATTGTAAATTACAATTCCAAGGATCCTGATCCTTTCAAATGGGACAGCTGGCTATGGTAGCGAGCTATACTAGCCAATCAAAGCTTACGCCGCAACAGCCCAGCCCAATCAAGGGTGACAGTGGGAAACAAGCGCTGGGGTTTTAGCCGGAGTCCAGGCTCCCTCTGCGAATTTGAGATAAAGCGCAATGCCATACAAGCCTAAGCTATCCAAGGATTCTTCAAAGTTTAGGCATTGGGCTATATAAGTTTCTTAAATTCTCAGCAAGGTATAGCAAGGTTGTAGCATGAAAGCATTACGCTATTGCCAATATTTCTTAAACTCGAAGGAAGAGCATTTTGGCCTTAACGTAAGTATGGAAGATTAATGCGGTGGTGCTCTGTTATTAAATGCCAAGCTTGAGGATTGTTAATCCAAATCGGTTAGATAATATAATTCTCGATACGAACTGATCCTTAAATTCCTAGACCAATTAATAGTAACCAGTATCTCAATTTTCTAATTCTGTTGACCTCATCTAGTGGACTTGCTATACTCTATAGTCGTAGTGTGATATCATGTCTTCACAAATGCGACACAATCTAGACGACTGGGGTGTAGGTTTGTAGTGTGTGAGGTCCAGAAGCTTTGACTTGGTCAGCCTCGTGGCCCCTATCACCCAGAGGAAGCAACAATGAGAGTTGTCTAGGTGTCAGGGTTTTGGACAATCCAATTATCAAGTTATATTTATCAATCTTTGCACCCTCTCTTTCTACGACTCATGAACTTTGTTATGCATGTGTAATTGTTTGCCAACTTAATCTTGAATGCGGTCGAAAGGCTTACTGTTGCCCATGTAAAGGTAGGCAACACATAATCTGACAAAGGACTGTAAAATGCCAACGTGACCCATCGCATCCCCGACCAGAAAGAATGAGGCACTCCCAATCCTCTTGGCCTACCCAATCATCTTAACATTTTCCTCGCGACCCTCAAGACTTGGAGCGCAATGCCCAATAGATCAGCTGAGCCAAATGCCAAGGATGTGACACAAGCCATCACATCGATACAATGGCATTCATGTTCTGGCTTATCTTAATCTCTCACCACACGCCTCCTATGCATCGGAGATCCGATTATAACAACGGGTATACGTGCCTAGCTATTTGTCGGAGCCTAGCTAGGATCAACAGAGAGGCTTTTGAGAAAGATCAAGTCTTTCTGTCGCAGGAACGTGTACGACAATGCATACTGAGATCTGTGGCAGGAGTTTCATTATGGCAAAGTGAGTCTTGTTACTATATACGGTTTCGCAAGCTATTATGCCTTGCTCATGACAGTCGTGTCTTCTCATGTACTACAATCAAGATGGATGGCCTTATTTATTTGTTCTAGAACGATAAGTTGAACCCAGTTCAGTATGCGAGATCAAGGCAGCATGGTATATAGCGATATCGATCCTGAGCGTTGGTGTTCCTATTTCTGCGAAGCCAAGTATGACATTGCATGTTTTGATACAATATTGGGGACGGATGAAGAGCGATCTTTGTCCTAGCTGTCACGCGGTTTGCATGCTTATCGAAGACACGGGCGACTTTGGCTTGATGAGAGTGGTAGTTTTCCCTTTGTCCCCTAAGCCGTTGGCAATTACTGCTGTTGCTATTATCGCTATGTTCCCATCTCTTTCTATTTACCCTGCTCGCGCCACTCCACGAAGAAGCGCCGTGGAGAACCAGTTGACACCCTTAAGTAAAGAAGCTCAGCTCAATAGCGCACGGGTCTGAGCGCGATCATACATAATGTTCTCTTCTAGCTGTATGCTCGCAATTGTATGACGGTCTCCTCGAAGATAGATAAGTTGTGACTTGCGTCTCGTAATTGTTGAAGTTTGTGATAAACGAATCGAGCATAACACTGTGTATCTAGTCAGCTATGGTTATCAGGCTATTCATATGATTCATGAATCTCTGCGTGAAGACTTTTTCCTTGCTTGTTTATGCCATCTGATGAAGATATAAATGATGGGAAGTAGAGATGTGAACAAGATGACAAGAGCAATAATAGCCTGGGCTGGATGTTCGGTTGAGATTCAAGGGCTTATAGATGTCTATCTACTATATCACGTTAGCTGATGGGCGCGTCTGGAGTAGATAGTAGACCCAATGACAACTTACATAGTCTCGTTTCAGTAATGATAGGGGTAATTACAAATAAGTAGAAGAGTTATCATAACGGGGAAAAAACTCAGGATATATTGCGAGCAGGAGACCTTCATACGTAGAAGCTGTTCGGGGCTTGGCGACGTAGTTGTTAGGAGATTAATGGACAGGAAAGCCTTTCAGAGGAGAATGTGAGGAACGAGTTGATCAGCGGATAATACCTCTTCCTTAAGTAAAACTAGTACAGCATATTATGTACATTTTTCTAGACTCATCTTGTAAGTAGTCTTTGGTGTCATTCTCCTTCATGGCTGAGTTTGATAGCGGATGTCAGCAGGCGGATGCAGAGAGGAACTGTCCGCTAATCGCGCCAAGCCAGGGTATCCTTCAGGTTTTGAATGATTGGTCGATCATGGTCATATCTCCTCATTTGTGCATTTCAGATTTTGGCAGATTGGTCAGTTATGTCTCATACCCATACCCATATTTATGGATTTCAGATTCTGGACGATTGGTTAGCTGCCAACATTGTCGATCCCTGCAGGTGGCTTGTGAGGGAGCCATTCAACGGAGACAACCACATTTTAGATTATGGACTTGTTGGATTGTGTTTTCAATGTAACCCCGCATTGCGAAGAAATGAGGCGGTTCTAATAAGTCTGTTTCTGGTTCTAGCCATGGTTGACAAGAGCTGTATTTTGTCCATCCCTCTCAGATATAAATGACTCCTCCATCACCTGAGTGTTTCCCACATCGCATCCCCATCTTCTCGATATTCTCATTGTTATCAAAAAGCGCCTCCCTTTTGGACTTCAGTTCTTGTTGAATCTTCGTTATATAATGGACCAAGGCAGGCGGCAGGGGGTGACAGAAGCGCAATGGCTCCGACACCATTATTAGATTCGACGCCTTTATCTTTTAGACATGTCTCTGAACGACTTCATTGTGTGGTTAAAGCTTCTAGAGGATTTCTATCTAAGGTTTGCTCTA
>JABEXW010000882.1:0-19926 GCA_013266185.1 Fusarium sarcochroum
ACACTAAGTCCCTTCAAAAAGGGTTGGTCGGTATCTCCGAGTGTCTCACGGAGATAATATCGAATTAAGAAAAGCATGTATTACCTCAGACGGCAACGTAAAACTCGGCCTTTTGTCGTCGCTGCTATTGATTTTACTCGAACTGTAGTTTTAAAATGGAAGAAGTTCTCACAACAATGTGAAAAAAAGAGATAACAAGAAGCATCATGTAGGGTTATTTGAGATAGGACTTTATCCAATGTCTCTACTCCCATTATCAAGTAACTAACAGTAATATATTTTGAGCCCCTAGAGTAAAGCAGAGGTTTGCCTCAACAACAACAAAGAACACGATCTCGAGCATCAAGAAGAAATACGCAGGGTGAAAAAAAACATAAGCACGGTATGACTTGATGCTTGTTGGCTGGCTAGGCGCCCTGGACATGCCTGGGCCAACAGCACTCGGTCTCAATTTGGGAGCGCTTACGCATCCAATGATTGGAAGACACGTCTTGAGGCTGAACAAATTACAAAATCAGGCTCTGATTTCTATGTCCGTTTATCAGCTTGGACATATGCCTCACTGGCACAATTCAATCCGCATCTGGCTTTAGGCTATCAATTGTGTTTTCTTAAGTATCGCTATCGAATGCATGTGCCCTATTTCCATCATACGGCTTGTAACTGTCCTTCGGAAACCGGAGTGTCACCAAGATGCCTGATGCGAGCGGGTCGACATGGCGAAACCTTTTCGGGTGTTGCGGCGAGAAAGCGCAAGGACAAGTTGAAGGTGCCGAACCTGTACTCATGCCGAAAGCTTCTTCAGCTCCGAGAGGTGTGTTCCAGGACTTATCTTCCCCAAGTCAGCACAAGATTCCGAGGTGCTAACCGTAAATAGAAGAAGCGAGAACAGCAAGCTTACCACAGGACCAAGTATCTTTGAGATCTCTCCCAGCAAGAAACGGAGGAGTCATCAGTTCGTCCCTGCTCAATGAGCCAGTTACAGAATCCACTCCAAGTGTCCAAAATGAGCCCGCCACTCCGAATTTTCGCCTCAACCCCCATGGTCCTAATGACCATGAGGCAGCCCTTCAAAATTTGTGGGCTGAGGCTATAACTAAAATCAAAGCATCCAAGGACGGGAACAAGTTAGCCGAGGTGATGGATGCTCAAGAAAACACCCAACCAGGCAATGATTTGATCACTTCGGATGAGTTGATCAGAAGACTAGAAAAGGAGATGAAACGCGTGGGGCTCAAAGGAAAGATGGCCGACACTATGGACAAAGTCGTTCCGCATCTGAACCGATTTGCTATCGTGGGCGATGTTGCTGTCAGCGCTAATCCTAACCCTGCTGCACTGCCATGGGCGGCTGTGCGATTTACTCTCCTGGTACTACAAGACTTGCCAAGCATCACAGAATGAGCATGAACGGCTGACTATGAACAGAATTTGACAGCTGGCGGTGACATCAGGGCTAAGGTTGTCGAAGGAACTGCGAGAGTTACGATCCTTGTTTTCGAGTGTAGCGTCTACCAAAGATTATACCTGGATTCCACCGACACTGAGGATCCTAAACTTTTCGGGCGTTTACGAGAAACTATCGTCAATTCATTCGTTAACTCCCTTCGATTTCTTGGTTTCGCTCTCAATCGACAGCGATCGAGCTCCAAGGTCGCCACGGATGCTTTTAAGGTTCAAGAGTTCGTGGGCTACATGGAACAGCTCGCAGAGGCCGAAAAGCAGCTACATGAAGCTGCGGGTCTGTGTGAGAAGCATCTCAACTCCAAGGATCGGGAGCGACTGAATGACTTGTATATGTTGATGGCCGACATACAAAAGTAAGCAAAACAGATCTTCTAAGTCGCACTCCCGAGACTAGCCGAAGGAAATATGGACTTTCGCTAATGCATGAGTAGTGATAGAGCGAGTGAAAGGTTTCAGTCGCAACTGAAGGATCTTCTCCTCCTAGATCCACTGGCTGCTTCGGAACATATTCATCACCCACCTGATTCGTTTTGTCTCAACGGCACACGAGAAGCAGTTCTTCACGAAATCCACGACTGGGTGAATGACCCAAAAGGTCCAAGCGTATGCTGGCTGCCAGGCCTAGCTGGTACAGGGAAGAGCACCATCGCCCGCACAATTTCTCGCGATTTAAAGGGAACAGCACTTGCTGGGAACTTTTTCTTCAAGAGAGGAGTAGCCAATCGTGGTGATGCGACACGCATGGTACCTCTAATCGCCTATCAACTTGCTCTGAACTTGCCTCCTGTAGCCGAGCATATTTCGGAGGCATTAAAGAACGACCCATCATCAGTCACAGCCCCGCTTGCTATTCAATGGTCGAAATTGATCATACAACCCGTCAGCAAGTTGACAGCCAACGAGCTTCCTACCACACTGGTACTGGTGATTGATGCGCTCGATGAATGTGACAGTGAGAGCGATCGACGATGGATTCTTCAACTGATCACGATATCCTGCCCAATGAATTTGAAGGTCTTTCTGACTAGCCGACCGGAACTGGATATAGAGGGATACTTTGCGACCGAGGAGCCGTCTCGTCACGAGATAGTTCTTCATCGTGTCAAACTTCAAGACATCCAGAGGGACATTGAGACGTTCCTAAAACATTCTATCGAAGAGTTTGTATCCGAGTACAATCGAGTTCACCCGGCGAAGCGCTCTCAGCTGGCCCATGGATGGCCAGGGAACGAAAGACAACAGTGGCTCATCACTAGATCTGTTCCTCTGTTCATCGCTGCGGCCACATTCATGCGAATGATTCGAGATCACAAGTGGTCACTGAGCCCAGATCGAAAGGTTGACTTCATCATCGAGAAATCTAGCAACGTCACTTCGAAATATGGTGTATTGTACGAGCCAGTATTGAACCTCATACTGAGTGGTACGCCTGACGAGGCTCAAAACGAAACCAAAGGAGGGTTCTTGAAGGTCGTCGGATCGATCATTATGCTTGCAGATCCTCTGTCAACAGCCTCTCTAGCTGGTCTTCTTGACGTTGAGGTACCAGAAGTTGACAGCCAGATCGATCCTCTTCGGTCAGTCCTTGACATTCCCGCTGACGATCGTCCAATCGGCTTATTTCACCTATCATTCAGAGACTATCTTCTGAGTCAGGTGGCTGGAGACTTTCGTGTTGACGCTTCCAAGGTTCATGCCAATCTAGCAAGTAGATGCATGCAGATCATGAGAACGAGACTGAAGACCGATATCTGTGGACTGGAGCTACCCGGAATAAGCCGCGCCGATATTGACCAAGACACTATCAGCAAACACATTCCGCCAGAACTTTGGTATGCATGCACGTATTGGGTGCACCATCTCAAAGGGTCTGGCCAACGAGTGCGAGATGATGACCGTGCAGAGGGAGTCCTGAGTTTCCTCCGGCACTCGTTCTTGAATTGGCTGGAAGTATTATGTCTCGCTGAAGTGCCAGTAAACCCCAGGGATATGCTTGAGAACCTACAAAGCATTGTTGAAGTGAGTCCCTCCATTTTCAGTCATTTAAAACCTCTCCCATTAATTGCTTTTCTAGGAGGACGCAGGCACTGAAGTGCTACAATTCCTTCACGATGCGAGAAATTTTTGGTCCTATTTCGGGGATGCAATGAAAAGAGCACCTCTTCAACTATATCAGTCAGGAATCGTCTTTTGTCCAAGAGCAAGCACTGCTCCTCAACCACTCAAGGACCGTCGATATCCAAGATGGATAGCCCCACCTTCAGCTGTGGATCATGACTGGATGCCTTATGTACAAACCCTGGAGAACCACAGTGATAAACTCGGATACATCGCTTTCCTGGGCAATGGGCGACTTGCATCAGGCGGCGGTAAGGGCAAAATACAAGTTTGGGATCCAGCCTCGGGATCTTATCTTCAGATGCACGGAAAAAATGATGGACTACCGACAAGCTTTGCATCATGGAGAGATATCAAAATCGCATCAGGCTCAAGAAGAAACAGTATCAAGATTTGGAGTCTTGTTGACGGCACGTGTCTGCAAGACCTACAAGTCGGGTTTGAGGCCAATCAGTTAGCATTCTCGGACGATGGTAAATTCCTCTGCGTGACCTCATCACGCCCACGAGGCACACCTGAAGTTGGGCGTATCGTCGATCTGACCTCAGGACAGTGCGTCCGTCATTTCAACCATGAAGGGGATGTCGAACTTTCAGCATTATCAGAAAGAGGCCAGTGGATAGCGAGAACAATCGGAAAACTTATTTTGCTCTCGCGATGGAGTGCACACAGCGAGCCGGTTTGGGTCGAGTTGGGACCTCACAGCAACGACCCCGAAACGGTGATATTCTCAACCAGTGGCACAGTTTTGGCTTCAGTATTTACACCAATGAAAGGCACAAGTGTCGCAAAGGTCTGGCACACAGAGACGGGCGAATGCTTGCACACAGTCCATATCCCAGAACATTCCTCATCCTATCCACCAGCCGTAACAGAAAAGCTACTGGCTGTCGTCCTGACTGGATCTAGGGTAGTTCTCGTCGATCTGGGAACAGGAGCTGCGTTCAAAACATTGAGGAGTAGCGAGATCCGGCTTTTGACGTTCTCACCTGACGGCAAACTGCTCGCGACAGCAAACCCGATCCGTGATCAAATAATCAGGATATGGGACCCAGCTGCAGTACAATCTTCCGAAATCATTGATATACATTCCGGTAGGATCGACTCGTTAATTTTCATGGCTGATGGCAGCACTCTCCTTTCTGAAAGCCGATCGGAAGTTAAGATCTGGGACGTTCCGAGCGGCAAGTGCAGTGAAACGCTTCCGAAATCGCGAGCAAATTCTCTCAAACCTCCATTTGCCGCTGCACTATACGAACCGCTCTTTGCAATACAAGTAAACAACAAAATTGAGGTCTGGCGTCATAGCCCCTTGGAATGCATTCGGACCTTCGAATACGGAGATTCACGGTATATGGAGCATCGATTCAATCTGGCAATATCTGCGTCCGGAGAGCGACTTGCAATCGGGCTAGATCCTTCTGCTTACATGAGGCCACCGCCTTCACACCTTGAGGTATGGGATGTCAAGACTGGAAAAGTGATACAGAGATTACGAGATGTGTGGTATTTTGCTCTTTCCCCCGATGGTGCAAGAATCGCATGCACTACAAAAAACACAATTGAGGTCTTTGATATACCAGGGCTCCACTTGCTATCAATTCGAATTTCTCATGGAAGGTTTGACAGTTATCCTGTCTCCTTCTCATTCGACGGCGAGAGAATTGTGTCGATCTCGGGGACTTGGGCTGGAAGAATGTGGGACTCGGAAAGAGGTGGACAGTTATGTGCGTGGTCTACTGAACCAGCTAATAACCTTCTTCGCCCCGACCAAAGTTTCTTTGACATGAAGGCTATCGCCAACACGACAATCCGAGAGGACAAACAAGTCGAAGACCTCCTGAAGCCATATCATATCAGTAGGGAAGGCATCTGGCTGATGAAGCATGGAGAGAAGCTTTTATGGATGCCGCCTGATTATCGACCATCCCATGCATGTATCTCAGGCTCAACTATTGCTATTGGAGCGGAGTCAGGCCGGGTATTATTTCTTCACCTTGGGGATGAAGGATAGATGAAGTTTACTTTGTATCAGTGCTGAATAGGAGCAGGGTGGAAACCTTGAAGGAAACTTTGTGTTACGAGCTCTGGGGAGAGTCCGACAAACAGATAGCTTGGATAGAGAAAGAGAATCTTTAGTGAATAAGCTTTGCGATGAAGTGATGAACAAAGTGTTTTAGCGTAGCAAGAAGGGTTAAAGTAAATTTGGTGTAGGTCGTACTATTTACAAGCCCTTTCCAAAGAATTATTATCTTCCAGAAACTACAGCACGTATACAAATGGCATTTTACCAATTCATTACATCCTCCGACAAGTGGCTGTGGCAGATTGGTTCGGGCGTCTTAGGACGGTGATTATCTTCCCGGTCAAGTTCCCATCTAAGTGCAATAGCAGCAAAGCAGGGCATAAGTTTTCGTCAACGATTTATCCCGACGTGAGATAACTTGGCAGCAGAGCCCAGGAACAGTTCAAGTTAGGGGGAGTTTTCGGCTCCTTTTGCAAGACAAATATGACAGGGTGTCGTTGGGGATGGGGATGGCCTTGCCGTGTTAATGCAAGGGATATTTTAAGGCGAGTGTATGTTGACCTTTTCATTGAGCTGAATGCTGAGTACGCTCGAGGACGGCTTTCGGGCAATAAGCTTTGGAAGTTATCCCTATTTTGGCATTGTCGTGATAACATGGGAATATGGTTCAAAGCCGTTGAGGATGATAGGACAACGACTCGTCATCAACCAGATACGAAGCTATGGGTTGAATATAGATCACTATTTGCAAAAGGTAATTTAACTGATGAGATCCCAGGATTATCCTGAATTTTAGTAATTATAATTTAATATGCCGTCCCGAAACTATCTCTCTTATTATTTTTGCGTTTTATCGACTTAATAAAGAATCTGGGATAGTATTAAAGATCTAGGATAGATAATAGCTTGCTTCTTTTTTATATCTCTTTTTATATTAAATTTGAGTATATCCTAAAATTCTTGTGCTATCCCAGACTTGTTTCGCTTACGGTCGGATCTACAGGTATACCAAATTAAGTAAATGAAAATGGTAGATAGTTAGGGAGACGTATAATGGGGCGTAGGAAGTGGCTGTGCTGTGCCAAAGTAAACCTAAGACTTTCAGCGAAACTCCGCCAATAACCGAGCCGTCGGATATTGAGTTCGACTTTAAACTATCCTATTCTTGGAATACCCGAATCTTAAACCCATAGGCTGTCTCGGCAATTATTATCTAGTGAAGTCCATGCCGAATCTGTTTGTTATGCAGTTGTTTCAAGAAGCTATATCACGATTGCTAATCGTTCTATTCGATAGTTGACTTCTTAAATCAGGGGTCGAAGAAGCGGAGATGTTTTCAATCGATATTGGATTGGGAACTCACTTACTTTGAACCCCGCGCCCGCGTCTTGCTAGCGAGAGTCTCCTTGACCACTCAGGCAAAAACGCGAAGGATTATCAATTCTCTTAGGTTCACAATAGTTAATAGTTTATAAATCTCACCGTAGTAGATAAATGCTATGATATAGTCTAAATATGGCTCGCAATGTGTTTAAATGACCTCTGAAAGCAAATCGGTGAAGGGTGAGTACAAACCAGCATGATCAGATGACCAAGAAATTACAAAGCCGTCCCACTGGTTGACTCCTTTCCGGCCGCTGTTATCCGAACTCTAAAAAGCTGGAACCGAAGTCTTCTGCCGAAGAATATGGTCACGAGTCGAGAAGACAACGATAGAGGATGGTCCTACAAACTTGTGGATCAATGACCTTGGAAATGCCCAACATGGCGGATCACGGCATCAACGATGACTGGCAAGACCTGGATCTTGGCGTCGACCCCACCAACCAAGCAACTTCACCTCGGGGATCTAAACGTCGTCGGGCATACTTATCTTGCGAGCGATGCCGTAAGCGCAAAGCCCGTTGCGAGCCAGCATCAGATCAGAACGAGCCTTGTAAGCGATGCTCAGAAGACAGCCAGCCTTGTGAGTTTAGAACATCGCGACGCACCAAAAGAAAGCTGCCGCTTCCAGTTAATGACGTGGGTCAAAATTATGCGGAGACACTTTTCAGCAACACAGGCTCGTCTTCAGTCGTGGACCGGGGCGCTTTAGTTCCCTCAGTCAATCAGGAAGAATTTATAGAGGAGAGGCTTGCTACCGACTCCTCCCAGGGTCTGAGCACGACGGCTGCGCTGGACGCGAGAGCACGGCTTGTTTCTACACATATCCATAATACCTTAGATGCACTAGATCTCCTCACATTCGCCGCGGCCGATAAACAGGCCTACACCAGCCCGTCGGCCACGTCTACCCGTGGGAGTCAGGTTTCAACTCTTACGCCCATGGCCGTTGCCTCTAATTCGTCCCGAAATGAGGATAAAGTATGGAAAAACTTCATCCTCATTAGAAAAGGAATCGTGTCGCAACAAGAAGTGATGGAATATTTACGCTTCTTCTTCGATCGGCTGTGGCCTCTGAAGCCAATTGTACCCCCTTACTACCGCGATAAGAGCACTCATGTACAACTTGTTGCTGAAGAGCCTCTTTTGGTAATGTGCCTCATCACGCTCTCCTCGAGATACGTTTCACTACCTGGCCGTCATGGTGAGATGAAATCCGAGCGCATACATTGGCAAGCATGGAGAATTGTTCAGAGGTCACTCCAATCCGTTATGTGGGGGTCAACCACGACGCGCTCCCTCGGAGCAATAACCTCAATGCTGCTTCTGATTGACTGGCATATCAAAGCTATCAACAATCCGAGCGACTTTACAGAAGGGGAAGACGAAGCTAATGGTTACACCGATGAGGATGCACCTAATTTCGAGGCTTCGCCTCATGGTTCAGATGCACTCACTGGACAGCGTCGGTATGGGACAATATCTCTTATGGAGAAGCTAAATATCGTGTCCCCTGCTTATCGGAGTAATAAGATGTCATGGTAAGCCCGTCGGTGTGCTATTTGCTTCCAGTTGAGTGGGCTAATTATCAGGAAATAGGAGTCTTCTCTCAAACGCCATTTCCTTAGCTCACGAAGGTTGCTGCTTCCAGAGCGAGTCGTCCAATTCCTCGTCCGCCTCTTCTAGTCAGGACTCTGTTAGAAAGGAATGGAATCGTCTCATTTGCGTTTTCATATACCTCGCAGACGAAAGCCTCGCGACTCGCTTGGGCTTGGAGCCCTTACTCCCGGAAAAATCAAGACAGACAGTCGAAAACCAGTTCTCAAGTACATTCGCCAAGACTTTGCCAGATGCCACTGTCTGGGAAGGCTACTTGGCACTCTCTATAAAGACACAGAAGGGAAGGGAATTATTGCATTCCCTCAAGGTTGCAGATGCGCTGTCGTCCGACCGGAATCTTGTCGCGAATCTGCGAAACTTACAGCTGGGCTTGGATTCTTGGAAACAGCAGTACTACCATCCAGATGGTGAGTTTGGCAAAGCCCCCATTGGCGAATGAGACGTTGCAGCTCACAGATACTAGACACCAGCTTACTACTAAAAGCATGTTTACACATGGAATTTCACTACATGACCTTGTTCTGCTTCACCCCTGCAGCCCAGGCTATGCAAGTAGGCTCCAAAGCATTGCCGCTCGAAGCTCTTTGGGCTTTGTCTGGATTTAAGGATAAAGCAACACAAGCTAGCCACGCGCTTTTGTCTATAGTTGTGGATGTTCTGAAACCCTCGGAGCTCACTAAGTACCTACCAGTACGGTGCTGGTCATTTATTGTTGCTGCAAGTCTTCATCTACTGAAGGTACGTTCTAGACTCTGTCAAGACGATGTCCTCGGATGTTATTAACGGGTGTATTACACTAGGCCACCTTAACAAGTTCTCAAGGCGTCAATCACGCGCACCCAAACATACTTCTTTTACGCAGTGTTGTCGACGCTTTGCATAGCGGCTCACCGGATGACTCTCATATGGCAATCCGATATGCCAAGTTTCTTGGTATCATGATACAGATAGCTCTACCAACCGCGTCAAACAACCCCGACACATCGTCACGAATTGAAGTTGAGGAACACAGTAATGATGCGGAGCTTCCTAAGGGGAGTGAATTTGAGGAGGCTACTCGTACTTCTCTATTTAACCATGTGGACATTGAGGGAATTAGTGATTGGGGTGACTTTTCCGACACGGAGTTGGGGCTAGATCCCTTCACGTGGTGGGAGTCTACAAATGGCTAATATCACCTGACCATCATGGGCAACTCCATTGGTGATTTGGCTAGGGTTGCTATTACGAGTCAAGTTGGATGGATGCCAGTAAGCGGGCTCGTGACAAGAAGATTCAAATCTTGCGCGAGAAGAATTGTCATGCTACCAGAGTTGACAGGATAGAAGCTGTTAATCCTAAGACCGGGTAACGAATAGATAGCGAATTTGATCTCCACAAAGCAGCATCTCAGACCGGAGTGTTGATCTTGGCGCATGGGTCCTGAACGCATCGACCACCACCGTGATATGATCAAAGCAAGCCTGTCCGCGATAACAGAGCGGGACCACGAAGCCGGTCTCATCAGCCGGCTTAACGTTAACAAACGACTGGGTATATAAGCAACAGCCGTTGCCTTGCGGGCTAAGAACGTTAAATCCGAGAGGCAGTGGGATAGTGGCTTTTTACAATAAACTCGAACCTATCCAATGGGTGACAAATCTCATTTTAACGGGTCGCTGGTGACGCGATGCAGTGGGATAATTATGTGTTGCTAGTTGACCCTAGCTTTGCCCCACGATTGAGATAGACACAAGAGTTACGAGAATTGCGTGATGTTGGGTCCGTTCCGACAGTTAGTCTCGACAAAGAAATATTTGGCTACCAATTTAATACCAATAATGGCCTAGACCCTGAAGTCTTTTCGATAACGGACTCATGCTTGTCGCATTCTGGTACGTCGGCAATTGTTTGTGTAGGTGTATAGGCACTGGTATCTACGATTTGGATTGAGGTCATAAGCCGACTCCTTGGTGCCGCGATACAACACCATGCATGATTGACTCGTGGGTTCGCTCGCCCTTGTCCATCTGCTAGAAATTCCCTCGTCACGCCATCGTGCCAAGCAAAACATGACTGACATTGACCTTGCAATGGATCTCACTTAAGGATAAGCTTAATATAGAGTAGCAGATTAAGTGAAGCGACCCCAGCTTGACGGGGAGCTTCCGGACACTACCTCATTTGTCTTATAAGTCTCCCTCGCCGTAGGTGAGTTCCGGATTTTGAATCATCCATCCTCATCTCAGTCACCATGTCGGAGCCATACGAGGACAAGACCGTCGCTCGCGACGATACGTCTCCAAAGTCTGTTGCCTCTGCTAACGTGGTAGCAAGAGGCAACGAGACTGATAGCTCCTCCTCCGATGACCTACCGCCCAAGACATGGAGGTCTTATATTTGGGACACTCTTGACAAATCCCCCGAGGAGCGCAAATTTCTCTTCAAGCTGGACGCTGTTGTCCTTACGCTTGCCTCTCTCGGCTATTTCATCAAGAACCTCGATCAGATTAACATCAACAACGCTTTTGTCTCTGGTATGAGGGAAGACTTGGGCATGTACGGCAACGAGCTCAATATTATGCAAACCCTATGGACCATTGGCTATGTGCTCGGAGAAATCCCCAGGTATGTTCACAGAAATTGATAAACTGGGTAACATATCGACTAACAAGCCGCAGTAACCTCCTGCTGACAAGGATCCGACCCTCTATCTGGATACCGGCCTGCGAAGTGACTTGGTCTGTCTTGACTATCTTAATGGCTAAATGCACAAAGGTCGAGCAGATCTATGCGTTACGCTTCTTCATCGGGTTGGCTGAGAGTACCTTCTACCCAGGCATGCAATATGTCATTGGCTCTTGGTATCGAAAAGACGAGTTAGCGAAGAGATCATGCATCTTCCACGCTAGCGGCGCCATTGGCAGCATGTTCTCTGGATACCTCATGGCTTCAGTCTACCGCCTTGACGGAAAGGGCGGGTTTCGCGGTTGGCAATGGCTCTTCATCATCGACACAGTCATCTCATTGCCTATCGCTTTGGCCGGTTTCGCCTTCTTCCCAGACGTACCCGAGATCTCGCGCTCTTGGTGGCTTACAAAAGACGATATCGAGCTTGCTAAGCGACGCATGACTCTTGAAGGACGGGCTAACCGTGCCCCGTTTACGTGGGCCAAGGTCAAGAAGATCTTTACCGGTTGGCACATATATCTTCTGACTCTGCTTTATATCCTTTTTAACAATGGATGCGGTGGCATGGCACAACCTGCCTTTCAACTGTGGCTTAAGGGAGAGGGATATAGCGTTGAACACGTCAACACGTATCCTACGATTCAATCTGCGGTTGCAGTCGTTATGACTCTTGTCTACGCTTGGACTTCTGATACCATCTTCAAAGGCGCCAGATGGCAGCCGATTGTCTTTTCTGGAACCATGCTCACTATTTTGTACGCAAGTCTCGCAGCGTGGAATATACCCGACGGATGGAAGTGGGCCTGTTTTATTCTCATCGGTCTCGGCGGAGGTATCAGCGGGTTGACATTTGCGTGGGCTCATGAGATTTGCAAAGACGATAACGAAGAGCGCGCACTGGTGGTTGGCAGTATGAACGAGATTGCCTACGTCTTCCAAGCTTGGCTGCCTCTTCTTATCTGGAAGACTACCGAAGCCCCGCAGTATCCCAAGGGCTACTCTACCATGGTGGCCTTTGCGATCGCAATGGCTGGCACTGCAATTCTGATCAGGTTTTTACATAGAAAGGAATTGGTTGCGAAAAGGGCGGCTGCAGCAGTGGGAGAGATTTGAGTGTTGCATTATATGTTGGGGTGATTTATAAGCCAACAGTTCAAGACAGCACTGAGAAACTTCAAATCATCAACTGCCCTTACATATTTCTCACACTCCACATCCAATTTTGCCAATTAATTGACTGGGTGTTATGTTCGCTGGCGGCTGAATTAGTGTCGATACGCGATTGAACTACTACAGTCTGGTCACCGTCAAATCTATCCGTATATCCGCAATTCATCGTCTGTATCTTATCTGTCGATAGTTAGAGCTTTCCAGTTACCAATTAAAACCCCTCACACAATACAGTACAAAAAAGTCGTCAACCGGTGCTGGGTTGGGATGCCCGAGTTTGTGACATATATCCTCGATATGGCGTGCTCGGGGGTTCCATCTTAGATCCTTATCCACCTGTCAACTGCGAGCAAACGCACACAATAAGCACGCCAAATGAGATATAGTGTGGGAACCAGGCAATAGTGCGGGCGGAAAAGGCGAGTCATTTTCGAAATCGTAAGAGTTGACGGGATTGCTTACAATTAACTACCCCGAGTCAGATAGCGTTGAGTGGTTTATATGCTGAGCTAGACACTCCTCCAGATCTGCGGTCTTGGCTTGTTTACCTTGAGAACCTCTTGATTTGTTAGAGCGAATTGAGTTGTATCCCATCTCAATCCCTCAAAATGAGTCCTTTTCTCACAAATGGTCGATCGCCCTCTTCTGATGAGCCAACGAAGTTTGGCCCCGGCCTTAAGGTGGCCGTCATTGGTGCTGGAGTGAGCGGTATCTGCGCAGCCGCATATCTCATCAGAGAAGGTGCCGATGTCACTGTCTTCGAGCGATCCGGCGTCACGTCTGGTGTATGGCACTACGATCCCAGAGCACCGACAACTACAAAGTATCCAAGCGAGAAGCCTTCCGCCGGCGATTACATAACATCCCTTCCTGGACAATTTTTGCCAAAGGTCACTGAGGCAAAGGCAAAGAGCGCAAGTCATCCCCTTGAAACAGAGGACCAAGAGGCCCTTGACGTTGCCTTTTCGCCTCCAGGTCCCGCATACTTTGGTCTACGGAATAATGTCCCCACAAGTCTGCTATACAGCAACCTTGGTCCTTGGCCAAAAGACACCGAGGATATTACTGGTCACGCCAATATTCAAAGTTATCTGCAAGGGCTCAGTAAGCAATTTGGAGTTGACGATGCAACCGTCTTTCATACACGAGTCGAGGACGCCAAGAAGAGTGAAGATAGAAGCCACTGGAAGCTACGGACGATAACACTGCTTAAGGGAGATGGTCAACCAAAACTTGCTGAACGAAATTGGGCATTTGATGCTGTCGTGGTTGCCACCGGTCATTACAATCTACCACGCATCCCCGACACTCCAGGACTGGCTGAATGGAAGGCTCACTTTGGCGACGCTGTCATACACACCAAGCAATACCGTCGCCCGGAACAGTACACTGGAAAGACAGTCCTTGTTATCGGTGGAGGTGCCTCTGCGTACGATGTCTGCTGCGAGGCGAGTGAGACCGCTAAGAAGGTTATTCAGAGTACCAGAGGAGGCGACTTTGATCTGCCACCTTCAATGTTTCCCGAAAATGTCGAGCATGTTGGAGGCATTGGAAAGTTCGTTTTGGAAAAGGATGAGACGTCTGGCTCACTGAAGAGTTATGTGTTGTTGAGCAATGGCCAAACTCTTGATGATGTCGATGGCGTGGTTTTGGCTACGGGTTACCTCACATCTTATCCTTTTCTCCCTCAATATCATCGCGATGATGTAGCCGTTGATAACGCTACACGAGATGTTCTCATCACCTCTGAGGGCAATATGGTGCACAACCTTCACAAAGACATCTTCTACACCGAAGATCCATCACTGTCGTTTGTCGGCGTCCCTTATTACACGGCAACCTTCTCGCTTTTCGATTTCCAAGCACAAGCGCTGGCTCGAGTACTTACGGGAAAAACAAGACTGCAAAGTCGGGGCTCAATGAGACAAGAGTATGATGATCGTGTTGCTAGTAAGGGACGAGGACGAAAGTTCCATAGTTTAGCGGGTGACGATGAAGAGATTCATTATGTGAAGGATTTGCTGGATTGGGCCAACTCGGGTCTTGTTGATGATCAGATAGAGCCTCTGATTGGTCACTCTCAAGAGTGGTTGGATACTTACAATGATCAGAGGGAGAAGAGAAAGCTGCTGCGAGTAGCCAAGGGTGCTGAGCCTGAGGGATTGTGGGCTAGACCTAGTGACTTGGCAAAGGCCTAGCTGTCCAGTCAACATTGTATCTGAAATTCTTTCTAGACACGTATAGTGAGTTGTCTTTGCCTTTCGCATTTTTTTGGGTGTAGCTCAGAGTGGGTTAAAATTGCAGTGAAAGCCATGAGTACGGGGAGGATCAAATAGAGGAATGGTAAAGAGGATAAGCGCAGAGATAAGATAACAATAATCCACCAATCTTATCTTATCAGAGCTCCAGGACTCAAATATCCTTAATTGATCTCAAATCCGATCTAATCAACTGATTCGAATTGAAAAGTAAAAAATCTCATTCGAGATGCTCAAAGTGAATTTAAATCGCGATTAAATAAACTGCTTAAATCCCTGATTGTAAAAGGCTCAACCTTTCGTCAAACACATATAAAGACTCCAATTAGCACTAAAAGCCACCATTAGCCACTCTCGCAGCCGTGAAGTCCTCACATTTTGCCCAATAGTTTAGCGCGATACACACTTTCGGCTATCCTCAGCTATTGATTAGCGAAAAGGTTCAGGTCAAATCTAAACTCAAAGGATTGCATCGTGTCGAAGCAGTAATGAGAACATGTTGTAAAGTTCTACTCATTAAATGCTATTTTGACTGATTTACCGCAGAATTGTGCTCGTTCTTCACTATGGTTACGAAATAATTGATGTTTAACCTACAATACATCTACGATACACCCTACAGGATATCATCCATTTTGTGGCCAAAGGCCGTGGCTCACGTCATGCTATACAGTTAATTCAGTGAATTCCCAACGTGTCAAGTTTTTGGCAATACCTACCCTGTTGCTACGGACAGCTGCAGTTGGTCTCAAGACGTTCAGTTTACACTTCAGGTTGCTGAATCTTTATAACAATGAGGGGAGAGTGGTTTTTTTTGCCAACTTACCATCACGCATTGGCTGATTGGTTTTGTCCCAACAATTGGCACTATAGCATCAAAACTACGGCAAACCTCTAATCAATATCAAAGCGTCACTTAATCTTGCCAATACGCAACAACAATTACTAATTTCAACAATGGTCTATTTGTCATTTCAATTATGAACCTTGAGGTCTAATGGCTAACTCGACCAAATGCTCAGGTCCTTCGGAGCCTCATGGTATGGTGTAGGCAGAATCGAAGTTATTGACGAAAAGACGAGAGATCCAGCACCGAGCAGCAAAGGATCCCCAGGTGATAAGTGTGAATCACACGAGCTAATCTGTACGCTTAGCATGATATTCCATGTATGTATCTCTGTGCTTGGTGGGCCTATGAAGACCTTCAAGGTGCCTGGCCACACGCCAAGACGCCGAACGTTTGTGACGACTCCATCAGGCGAAGGGCTGATGAGACGAATAGTCAATGTGAATAAAGGATTCATTGTAATCAATTGACCAGACATGAACTCCTCTCCGGAACAAGCGACTCGGGCGTTTTGTAAATCCCTCAACATGCATGCATGGGATCTCCCTGACCAGAACGCCACCAAACGGATGTTAATGGCGCTACGTGGGGGCCTAACAGAAGAACCACTGAAAACAAGCATAATCAGGTTTAGGTTGATGGACCGTTTGTTAATCGCTTTGGTTGTCTAACAAGGTTGCAACGGCGGGACAAGGATCCAGAACGCTGGGATACAGCGATGTCCAGCCACCCTCACGTCACTTTAACAAACTGAGTTGCTAGTTAAGCATATTATTTACCTTAAGTGAACACAAGTGTGGGAACTTGATCCACGCGATTTTGGCTCTAAAAAGTTATGCGCGGTGCCAAGATACCTTGATAGATCGCTTAGTGGGAACTGCGAACCCGGATAGACATGACCTGACATAAACTACTACAACAAACCAGGTTAGAAGGTTCTTAGCAATGAGGCTATCGGATATTGATTAACTTTCATTCGTCGATTGTTCGGACATGACGCCACGGGAAAAATCAGAGATCCTAGTTTTCTAGTCTAGGCTACGCCGTTGTCTTGTTGGTTGAGTCAGTCTGAACAGTTAAACCCGGTCGTTTTTTGTCAACCCCCACGACTTGGCCGAAGAAACAACTCGATTCTACGAACCAAAAGATCATCGGCCATGTCGTAAGTGGAGATTCTATCGGTTTCTCGCAGCGGCTTAGTTGCTTATTCCCACAAGCTAGGAACCCGGATGCTACGGTGAGGTTGCGATGGCCCGCCTGCAGTTGTTGTATAAATACCCAAAACACCTCCTGCATGAACTGTCTTGTTTCTTCAGCCACTCAGCCTCAAGCAACTCAACCACACTTGAACCGACAATTCCAAACAAGTCTTTCCATCCAGCCACCTTCAAGATGATGTTCAAGTCTACCGCCGCGGCTATCCTGCTCTTCGGAGCCGCCACTGCCACTCCCATCTTTGGCCGGGAGGAGGCCAGCCAGACCAAGTCTGCTCCCCAATCTACCCAGACCAGCGACTCTTACGACTGGGCTGAGGGCTGGGCCAAGGAATACCCTATCCACCAGTCTTGCAACGCGACTCTTCGTCGCCAGTTGTCCAATGCTCTGGATGAGACTGTCCAGCTTGCTCAGCATGCCAAGGACCATCTCCTACGATATGGAAACAAGTCTGAGTTTGTTCAGAAATACTTCGGTAACGGCTCTACTGCTCAGCCTATCGGATGGTACGACCGCGTGATCAACGCCGACAAATCTGGCATGCTATTCCGCTGTGACGACCCTGACAAGAACTGCGCCACCCAGGACCGTGAGTAACACCACCTGGCTTGTGAATAATTGAGACTGACAAAGACAGAATGGGCTGGCCACTGGCGAGGTGACAACGCCACCACCGAGACTGTCATCTGCCCTCTCTCTTTCGAGATTCGCCGCAACCTCAACTCTGTCTGCAACCTTGGCTACACTGTCGCTCAATCCAAGCTCAACACCTTCTGGGCCACTGATCTTCTTCACCGTGTTCTCCACGTCCCTACCATCAGCGAGGAGACCGTCGACCACTTCGCCGAGAACTACGTTGAGGTCCTGGAGCTTGCCAAGTCTGACCCTTCCAAGAGCGCCATCGACAGTGACGCCATTCAGTACTTTGCTATTGACGTCTACGCCTACGACATCGCTGCCCCCGGTGTTGGATGCACTGGTGAGCCTGAGGAGGAGGAGAGGGAGACTGCTACCAAGGCTGAGAAGGCTAAGCCCAGCGCTACCAAGGAGGCTCCCAAGGAGTGCCACACCCACGACGACGGTGTTGTTCACTGCTCCTAAGGATTGATACGACCTGACTTTCGCTTCTAATGACATCTTTTTGTTGGGTTGAAAGATGAAATGAGATGAGTCCCGTCATCTCTCAATAGCGAGCGTCTTTAAATGGAGTGTATACTTCTCTACCTTGGTCAGACAACCACCGATTAGTACAGCCGTGTTTCCAAGCATATTTGTTTGGGAGTATCGTGGCACAATTAGTGACTAGGATTGATATATATGGGTAGATTAGAAACAGTCACCAGATAAACATCGCAGCAGCCAACAAAAGCTTAATGATAATCACCAAGATTCATGATACTTCGTTTTCCTCCACCCGTGAACGCCAATTTCGATTGCTCTAATCTCTCGGATTACCTACTCAACTAAAGAGTTAGCTACGCAGGTAACCGAACGCTGTTAGATCTTTTCAAAGTTAGTGTAAAGCGTTGTAAATTTAACTTGACTACTAATTTATAGATGCGGCCGCCCAACAAGTCCGTGTTTCATTGATTGAATTTCTAAATATAACTCCATTGAATATGTAAAAGCGTACCGATTTTCTCGCGGAGGACAAGTCAAGAGCTTTTCAGTGTGAGGCGTGCGTCTGGACAAGCTTGGAAGGCCGTCTTCTCGGCATGATCGTAGCCGTGCGATAAATGCAACCCTCCAACGTGGAGCAATGCAGAAAACTGGTCGATATCACGAGTGTGCCTCGGCGCATACCGAGACGCAGATAAGTAGTTACTCTAAATTTATGCCGTGTTGCTGATCGACTTGACGAACGCGATGGAAATGGCCCTGGCCACTAATTGGATCGAAGCTATACTGGATTGATAGAAACGACTCTGCAGTTAGGTTAATAGTTAAGACAAGCCATAAGGAAGGATTAGAATATATAGCATAGTATGCTGTGCAAGTGAGTGTAGTCATCTGTATTAGAAAGCGATCTTTTTCAGTGACTTGTTCTGTAAATTAAGTCTAATGGTGTTGGGCAGGGGTTTGAGCTTGGAAAAAATGATAAATTGTTCAGAGAGATAGCAAGACTGATCCCTTTTAAATTGTCATTGACGTGAACAACAGGTGTTGAGGCATGCCTCAGTCTTGGTTCCTTTAGACAAGTCAAACCTTAGGTTGATGGAGAGTCCCGTGACCAGGGAAATATTTGTACCGTAGACCCGAAATTCGCGGGGCTCTACGCATTCGACTACAGCCTTCTCAGACCAGAACTCAATCGTGACTCGCTTACTGAACTCGGTCATCAATCCAAAATTAGCCGCAGTTTCTGATTGATGTAGCATGCCCCCGTCATCTCCGAGAGGATCGGCCGCAAGTGGTGAGCCTCGGAGACCCAGCAGCCGTCAAGCGGTTGGAAACAACCAACCCGAGCCCTTATCCCAATTTCAAACTACTTTCGTGTACAACAACCATTCTGGGAAACGATTCAAAGCATGTCGGACGTGCAGGAAGCACAAACTCAAGTGTGAGCGCAAGAACGATGGGACTTGTCAACGCTGCCACGATAATGGAGTACGATTTGTGTACGATGATATTGGCTCTCGAAGAAGAGACGGAGTGAGGAAACACCACGACGAGAGTCAGAGGAAGTCAGTCATAAACAGTATCAACCTTTTAGAAGTGCATTGCTGATGGCGTCACAGTTATGCGGCGCAACCCAGCCCAGTCCTAGGAAGTCCTAACAGCCATGCCCAGCTCAGCAAAGAGCAAACGATTACGGTAGATACGGGTTTGCCTTTATCACCATTTGCAACTGCAGGCAATGACTTAGTATCTGGGCCTCTCCCAAACGTGCGAGGCTCTACCGGTGAAGGTGACGCCGGTATCTCTGCCATGCACAATATGGGTCAGTACGAAGACTCTAGTCACCCATCTGAAACCCCCACAAGTACACCCTACAGTGCCGATCAATCGTCATTCCCACGTCGAGGACTTTTGTTTGGCAGAGACGCCAGACAGAAGGACATGGTCACGAAAGGTATAATAGCCCAGCGACAAGCGAGGCAGCTCTTTAACACATAAGCGCTTACCACTCTCTACAAAAGACATTTATTTGA
>JABEXW010000883.1:0-46146 GCA_013266185.1 Fusarium sarcochroum
TTGTGTGGGCATTGGGTTATAATACCGCCGAGATGGCAAAAGGATGTGTTATTTGTTACTGCTAAAGGAGGCATCCTTTACTTCAGAGGCTGTAGAGCAAGCCTTACATAAAGAGGAAGAGCTTGAGGCACTACCTGAGGCATTGCTTGAAGCTATGCATTTGTCCAGCCATGGGCACAAAGCCTTCGAACTTATGACGTAAACGACAAAGGAAGCCTTCTGGAATACCAAGGCCATCGTTGATGGGGTCTAGATGAACACTGGAGGAAAAGAAAGGGGAGAAAGACCAATGCTATCGATAAGAGGGAGGGACCCAAATCCATAAACCATTGCGAAGTCAGTCTTTGCTTCAGCGACCTTGGGACGAACAAACTGAGTCGTATCTGCGAATAGAGCCTAGGAGGTATTACAGTCTAAATGATGCTCGTAATCGACAAGAGAAACCTGATTCCCAACTGATTCTCTGTATCCTCTCTCGCCTATTGATCAACTATTATCACTGCCCTCGTCCCGCGAGTTACAGTATATTGATCTACAAACACATCAGTTTTCTAGAAGAGCCTGGTTAATCTATTCGAGAATGAGGTCGTTAGGAGCGTCCCTCTTCTTCTCTTGACGAGGCTTGATCTTTGCGTCAATGGCCGCTTGATGCGCAGTTTTCTTTTGTGCCGCTAGTGGATTTGATGACGTTGGGTGCCATGATCTGATTTCCAGCCTGTTGAATCACTCAATCCTGTCATGTTAAGGCAGGGGAAAAGTCTTACCGTCATCCCAACTTTGGTTTTCATATCCAGATCGGCCATTCCGTTGGCCCTGGTTCAGGGATTTGACGCTTCCCTGAAGATTCAAACAGTCTGATCAGCCACAAATCCGGATGCGTCCCTGATAGTGACAGTCTTCACTTCGACTGCAACGTAGCTATTGGGAAATCTGGATCGATGTCCAACTTCTAGACAATGTGGCCCACCTGTCACGCGCCAGTAACCCCAATCTGCCGACAATATGGTGACTTTCTTATCTGTGTTGAGCCGGGGGAGCTTAAATCTTCAAGACTTCGAGATTACAAAGCCAGCAAAAAAAGTCAACAGGCTTTCGTGATTCTTGCTTAAAGAAGGTCTGAGCGCTTATACCAGTCGAGATTCACGAGATGCTTACTCCCGACATCAATGATCTGATCCATGGCCTCAGCTTGCGGCCCGTCAACTTGGCCATTTTGTCTTCCAAACTCTGTATATTGAAAACATGTGATCCGTGAATAGCCGGTAACTTTCGTCAACAGACTTTCAGATTCCTCAGCCAGACTCAGGTGACACCACGTACCTGAGTCTTTCTTTCAAAGTATTTATGTCATTGACATGGAAATTCTAATCCTTTGTCGTGGAGTTGATATGTTGCAAGAGTCTATACCTCAATGGTAGCGAGTATTCCGCCTGTGGTAAGTATTCCCAAGCTCGATCTGACTTCTTTCATTCTTTCAACGCGTCTCCTGTTACCTTATCCGCATATATAGCAGATACCTTGGGTGGTATTGCGGTAATGGTTTTCCTAGGCATCTTACAAGACTGGTTGGGGCTTGGGGTCGTTCTTATATTGATGGCCACTCGACTTCCTAACGATAGAGCCAGGACGATTCGGCGCGTCCGAACCTGGTATTATCGGCGATCTTTTGATCCTTCTCACTCAAGACCGTTGGGTCAGAGTCCATGGTGATGTTGCGCTTCAAAATGGATTGTGTCAAGAGATGAAGAGCAGGCTCCTATGTTCAGAAGAGGGAGTCATACACTGTGCTGCCTTTGCTGCGCTGTAGCCTTCGGACGGTAATCGTGTTGGAATTGGGTTACAATGGCGCTAAGATGGAGAAAAACGTCTCATTTGTTGTTGCTGAAGCCGGCTTCTCCCCTTACGTTTGGGGTGATTGCAGAGCAAACCTTAGATGGACCACTTGAAAGGTGTGGCTTCCGTTCAATGGCTTCGAGATGCATCAATGGGCGGGCCGGGCTGCCACTTTCGCTACCATGGTCGTCTATCTCGCGGCAGCATTGGCCAGGAACCCGACACAGTTGGGCAAGAACTAAATACTAGTACTTGTAGCGCTTAGAAGTGCAATAAAGGTTACGAGCTTGCCGTAGATCTGGTCGAACAAGAGGGCCGTGATGATTGGGTGACTAGCAAGGGCATGACTTCAAATAAAGCGAGATCAAGTGGCAAGGTCGCAACAAGGGCGGTGATCATGCAATTGATATCACCAAGTTGATCCAGATTCATATGAAAGGTGGGAAATCTTGATTCTTAAGCCTACATGTTAATGGATGAGTTGTTGTTCTGAGGCAAAAGCTGTTGCATGTTGAGGCTAAGCTCAAGGGCCCGTGGGTCCGGCTGGAAGTGTGCCGTAGTATGTAGCCTGAGACATCAGCTTCAACAGTTGTCTGCCACGCGACAACTGCTTCGTTCCTTGGAACATCGCTGTTTGGCAATGACACATTGGTGAGAAATAGCTCATTAGGATGTCCGAATTTTGTCAGGTGGGTGGTCCGATGTCAGACGCAATTACGCGGCTCTTAGAGGCTGGTAATCTCGCGCAATGGATACCAAGGAATAACATTAAGCCGATTGTGGCTATGATTTGTGGGAGCTTGTGTTGGGATTCTGCAACACGGTCTAGTTGTTCTAATCTGAAACGCGTAATGTAGTGGCCACCGGGGGTTGTTTCAAGAGATTCAGAATTTGCAGCAGTAAAGACGAGACTTGCGGTAATCGGACTTCGGCAGTGTTTCAGAAACCAGAATTTGTTATGCTAAATCTACTATTAAGTCCGTCAGGATACGAACGAGACAGACCTCAAACTTCAAGGCCTCAGCCATCGTTACTCGCTCCACTGTAGTTGATCAAGGGCGCCAAGCGAAAGCTTGACTGCCGATCCCAAGTTTTAGGTCTGTATCAACAAGTCTCGGTTGTCCCGGGAAACTCTTCTTCAAGAAGACCTACATTGTCCAAGTAATGCCAATGACACTCAAACTTTGACGATTGATGTATCAGCTGTGTTCCGAAAGCTAAGCTTTTCTTCAGGCCTATTTTAAGATACTTTCTGGGTATAACAACGACACTTTCCAGATCTATAAGAAGATTGGCTCGTTCTCACTACAAGTCTACTCATCATCCAACTCAACTTTCCCTTGCCTTTCTTATTTCTTAGTCTTCAGCTCGCTTGACGCGATTATTCTCTTCCTTCGATCTCTGAGGTTACGGGCAAGTCCCTTTTTCTGACACCAATAACTGCTGGACAGCCTTTTTAATCTCCAAAGTTTCGTTTGCCCTCTTTCAATATGTATTTCACAAATGTCATCATTGGTCTTCTGGCAACTCAGGCTCTATCGGGCAACAGAAGGCCCAGTGCACCATTGGCTGTGAAGTGTGCTGTAAGTATTGATGTTTTCCCCAGTTCTCGTGCATTCTAACGTGAAATTCAGACTTTTCTGGTTTCTGCGGCTCTTCCAGCTGCTGCAGTGCCATTGGTAGGCCTCGTTGAGCCACGACAAGTAGGTCCATGTACTTTAACTCATCCCTGTTTATAACTGACCACTGAAGCCCGGGCTGTTCCAAGATAGCACCCCAGGAAACCAGGATGAAAGAGACGACTCCCGAGACGATCAGAATAACGACCAAGATCAAGGACAGGACCAAGGACAGGGCAGAGGCACCGACGATCAAAATAACGAACAAGGTGTTGGGAAGGGAAACAAAGGCGACAACGAAGGCGGTGACCAAGGCGGTAATCAGGGCGGTAATCGGGGCGGTAACGCCAACACCGATACCCTCGTCACTGAAACAACTGCGGCCACGGAAACTGCTGTCGCTCCTGTTTTTGGCAACGAAACCACCACGATCACTAGAGCCCTCGGTCCCGGCCAGGGTCTGGACACTGCTACACCCGGCGGCGCTGCTACCGAGACCCCAGCTAACGGAGATGGTGTCAATAGTGGCGCACCCACTGAGACTGGAGCCGCTGCCGAGACCAGCGCAGTCGACGATGGTGCTGCTGATACCACCGAGGCTCCTGCCGCTACCGAGACAGGCGCTGCTACTGATGGTGCCACGGCGACCGTCACCGTTACAATGACTATGATTCCCGAGTCGTGCCTCGTTGATGATAACGGTGGCAATGGGCGAGGGGCCGGACGTGGCAAGGGAAACAAGAATGATAATAACGACAACCAAGATGGCAATGCCGACCAGAACAATGGTGATGAGGCTGGCAACGGAGATGGTGCCAATGCTGGAGCCGGAAAGGGTAACAAGGGCGGAAATGACAACTCCAATGAAGGTGCTGCCAATGGTGACGACGCTGCTCAGGACGGAAAGGACGGCGCTGGAGCTGATGCTGGAGCTGATGCTGGTGCTGGTGCTGGTGCCGGTTCTGGTCAAAACAACGGCGGAAGTCTCCTCGACAACATTCTCGAAAGATTAGGTGCTGGCAGTTCTCTTACCAACTAGAGCACTCATCTGAGATCTTAAGACTACCGGACACTTGAGTATTGATGCGTAGACTGCGGTATGTAGCTGGGAAGACTGGTATAAGTTACCAGCTGGTAGGCCTGGGATTATAGCTGAGGGTTCCCTAAGGCAGTGTAGTTATACATATCAAGCAGAGAAAAGTGCGGCGATCGCGTATCTGAAAGCAGGAATGTCAAATGTTGAACGTTGAACACTTATCGATGTAGACAAGGTTTCCTCTATGCACGCAATACTGCGCTATCTTCGCTTATAGATGTAGAAATGCCTTTCACTTTATAGCATCGACAGCGTGAAAGATGTCAACCTCATACGTGCATGTTTCACTGCTCGAGATAGATCCAATAGCCGCCTGTCATCGTGATAATTGCCACATCCCTCCGGGATTCCTCCGAGACGGCCTTTGATGGCATATGATCCTTTCTCTTTTCATACCAAGACCACGGCGTGAAGGTAAAGATGAGAAGCTGGGCGTTGTAAAGGGAATGTATAATATTTTTTGCGCGTCGGGCCTCCGTATCAGAACCTCTTAGTCAATCTCATTCATGGTAGGTGACGAGGGCCAGCTCAACATGGTAATTTAGAGAACTGTATTATCCTCAGGCGTGACGAAAGCGGCGGACTTGTCAAACCGATCCTACCTACGCGAGTGTAGACTTCGACAAGTAAGCAAGTTTACCAACCACGACGTATCGGAATTGCGAGCCGATCAATGTCGTTACCTCCTCGGCTAGATCCTAGTGCATCAAGTGCAAGACTACGCATATCAGTCATAACAACCACGCCACAAGTTCGATAGCATCCTAAGAGAAAATTCCCAATGCCGCTACGTCTGTGAAAACCCTTATCTTTATATAATCCTCCCCATAATAGTTGTTCACCTGTCCGTGACTACTGCCATTGAGCCAGCGCTGTGTCTTGCCCTCCAATACAAGCAGTTTGCAGTGCATATTGCCAAAGTTCCTTCCTCTTTTGAAGATCCCTGGTTTCCTTGGCGGCTGCAAATTTGTCCGTCCCGTTTAGATAGAGCACCTCATCCTGGGGTAGGTCGAGTTCAAATGCAGCGCGAATAGTATCCGCTGCACTCTTGGACGGTAGATGAAATAGGCCATTGGGGGACAGGTATGTGGAAATGGTTGCGAGAAGCGGCAGAATAATCTTCATCTTGAACAGGGCAATGGTATTGCCTCGGCGCCCTAGATCTGTTGGCATGGCGCCAGGATCTATCACAACAACCTCGACTTTGGAGAGTTTGGGGTCACTAGCCAGATGTTCACCGAGCTCAAAGCTGAATTTAACACTAGGTAAGCCTAGAGCGTGAATTTGCGCATACATAAAGGGACGTACAAAAACATGGCAGCACAGAGTTTGCTCGCCGCATAACGTCGATAACCTGCGTTTGCAGAGCCATCTTCTGTCGGAGTACTCCAACTACCTTTGTCTAGCGCCTCTGCGCTTGGAAACAATGTTGTGTATCATTGATCTTTGTATGCGTTACCAACTACGTCATTACGGCTGTCGGTGAAGCTGAGTATGAGGTATTATGGTCAGGGGCTGTTATGAGAAGAGCGGATCAAGGAGGCAGGTCTACGTACTCGTGTGACCAACTACAGATTAACACAATGCGGTTATGTTGCTTGTCGTAACTCTGAAGTAGGCTCAAGACAAGGACGAAGTTGGATAAGAAATTGATCTGCCAAGTCGTTTCGTAGCCATCTGTTGTGAGGTACTGCGTATTAATCGTGAGTTTGATGCGCATATGTCATGCCAAGTCTGTGGATTAAAAGGATATGTTGCAAATCTTGAGACGTACTAGCTCTGAGCTGTCCTGGTAGGCTGCAGCAAGAATTATGGCGCGCATCGGGGGCAGCGTCCCGGCGCCAACCTCACTGTTGATCTTGGCGGCAGTGTTCTTAACATCGGCTATAGAGTCCAGCTGGGTCTCTATAATTCTATACGCGTATGTTCTTGGAGCAGTACTTAGCTTCTGTTTCAAATTCGTAGCTGCAGCAGATGTCCGTATAATAAAGATCCCGGTGTATGCGGCTAACTCTGAGTCTAGGAGAATGCGTTCAACAATCGCGGATCCCAAACCGCCGTTGGCACCAGTGACCACAATTGAGCCCCCTTCCATTGTTACTGAATTGTAAAGGTTGCATTAGCAAGATTCTGAGTAGGTTGTCGTTGGCATATCTACAAAGAAGTGTAAGCAAAGAGGCTGGGCGAATGAGCCTTTAAACACGGTGGTCAGATCCTTCTTCTAACCTGCTGACATTGGAATGGCAGATATGGTTGACTCATTGCAACTCTAGCCCCACCCCCAACGGCGTAGCGCAGGTGTCGAATTCGGCCTAGTTTAATGGTCTGACATAAGATTAAAGACTGTTGCTACCAGCACGATAGACTGTCGCTTGTGTGTGGTTAGGATATATATGCAAGGATTGGACTTAATCCTACATGTGGAGAGCTTTGGGCTCCATTCTTGTCGTCTTTGGAGAGTGGTGATGGTATAAAACGGAGAAGAATTCTTACCTGATGCTCCGAACTCAACCCAGAATCGTGAAATTTCGTTTGATCTGGGAGGCCAAGGGAGTAGCAGGTCTTGGACATGTTTGGGGGAAAGGGATGATTTTCAGCCCACGATTTGAACTAATGTGTTTGCAGAACCGCTTCGAGAAAACCTGTCTCATTCTGAGATGGTATTCTGGCTGCTTCAACCCGTATCACTACAGAATTGCCAGAACAGCCACCATGGGCGGATAATGCTGTGAAACATTACTTACTGTCAATCATCTCCATCTCGATAAGCTAGAGGAATGCACGTCAAAGTACACTTATCTAATAGTTAGAGCATAAGGTGTTGATTGACGAACTGATCAGACGCCACCCATGTACATGAGAGTGGATCAAGCCAACCATGGAATCAGAGTAAATATCAATTGTCCTAATCTCAACTGCTATTCTACACGGTACCTCCCACCCTATACCTCGACAATCGCAAGCGTAGGTAATGCTTCAACGCGGAGTATTAAAAGATGGCTGTGATGCACAGGAATGTCGATCGATAGTGGATGCAGAGGTTGCACAGTCAATTGATGGCGGTTTCTCAGGACGCCGAGAGGATGTGGCTTGATTCATTTTGAAATTTACCACGTTGGGCCAACAGCAACAACGTGGAATGCTCAACACTCGTGCTGTCGACAAATGAAGATGGCTGAACGGCGAGTTGTGCACGTGAAGTGACCTGATGGTCTGCTCAGCCACAGCCTCAGCCCCGTTCGGCCACTTGCGACTCTGCTGAGGAACCCCAGTGTGATGCATTCCATAACACCCTCCTCCGACTGGACATTATTACATATATGAGAGGCGAGGAAATAGAATGGCGTACTTTGATGACAGTCGAGAGGGTGGGCACGGCAAATACTTGACGCGTATCTAGACGTTACTGAAGACGCTGATGTAATCGTGAAATCAAGGTATGCGGTAGTTTAGTGCAATTTCATGGTGATCTTACTATGAGATAGAGATCATCAAGCTCAGTAGCCCATGCTTGCTCTGGTCTACGAACGTCAACATTGAGAGGAGTGTCAAGAGCTGAATCTCGCTGTGGTTGAACAAAGCCCTAGAACATAAGACAGCCAGTCCCCGGCATGCCACAATATTTCAGACAAGGATGTGCTTCAGCCACAAAGAAGCAAAGATAAGACAGCAGCTGCCACGAACAAACATTTGTATGTACTCTCTGTGTAGTTATACTACAATCCGGTTCGGTCTGGAAGTTCTGATCTCGGTGTGGTGTCTTGGTCGCAATAGCGATGCTGCCCAAGCAAGCTCCCACAAGGGTAAGTGTCCACGTGAATAAGAGGGTATGGTGGCTTGTTGAATAGCCAACCATCGGTAAGACGTAGTAGAGGTAGAGACACCTTGACCTCTAAACTTTGTTTTCACCGTTATCGGTTGCATTGTTACTAACGAGAGATCTTCAGGTAGCTCGATCGATATATCGCATGACCGCAAGCCTGAACCACTGCGTCCCTAATAGCTGAAACAACTGATCCTGATAGAATAAGCTCCCATGTTTGCAGCAATGCACAACACGTCACAATGCGGTCGTAGTAAGACTCTCTTGGGGTATAATGAAGACTGCCGACGTAGTACCCAAAGCCTACCGCAGCGAAACCACAAGGGCTTCTGCCCTTCCCTCATGAGGAAGATTAAACTCCGATAGCTTATTTTTCTACAATACTAGACTAATGCTACATTGATTTTCATGTCGCTTGTCTTCTCCGTAGTTTCCAGTTGATCCATGGCTGAATTCATCCCATTTATCCCTCAAACCCCTATTTTCTCCGAGGTGGAAAGCCATAACGATCAAATCTAAGAATTACAGCATGCCTCCTCCCATATCTGTCTCATCGAATCCTCCGAGGCATGAAATTCGGGCCATGCTAATCTCATGAGAATAGCTTTAGCTACTGACCAATCTCCGATCCGAGCAGCCCGATTCCACTTCCAGATTGCCTCACGGAAGAACACCACCGCCGATGTATCATGACCTTGACCATCTCGTTGATGGTCTTCCTTGGCACTGATGGCGCCTAGTATAATCTCCCAGAGCAAAAGCTGGTCGCTCATCGATTGACCGTCTCCCATCACAGCGAGATGGTTATTGAGAGCCTTCTTCAAGATATGAGTTAGATAATCGCGACTCGTCTTCCCGGACGGCTCACGGAGCCCAAGAACGTGGTGGGTATATATGCTTGAAGCAATATACAGGCCACACCAGGTAGTATGCAGTTCTTGATCCAGTGGCTTCCTCGTAATTTCCCTTCCCCTCTGTGCTGATCCATCCTCGGTATAACAAAATGAAGCGATATGAGAGGCTACCTGGTCGACGTGAAGCTGAGATGCCACGCAGTTCGTGCACGCCATAGCAAAAGTGACTTCGTCGTGGTCGACATCCGGCCTCGCATACATCATGTCAAGACTCTCGGTGATGTTTCGTAATTTGTCGATGGTATCTCTTCCGTTGACCCATCCTAGAGTCACTCCAAGCGGCACGGGTTTTGAGAAAAAGGGCATCAGTCGAAGAGAAAGTAGCTTGAGCGGGAGGTTACAATTCCTCTCTACGTGATTTAGGGGACGCGATAGAGTATCTATCTTTCCAGGCGTCGCGGTGTGGTACACCTGAGGCCTGTGGCCAGAGAAGAATGTTTCCATTAGTCTACTGACATGGCGAGTATATATGCTGAGTATTCTGGCTCATGATCAGTACGCATCATACATCGGAGTGTAAGCTTTTCTTTTGTCGAGTTTCATTGGCTGTTTGGCGTATTGTGGTGGTTGATGACGTACAGCAGGAAATATCGGTCGGTGAGTTCTTCGTCCTCATGTTCTTGGACATGTTCAAATTCGTATGGGTTGGGCTGTTCGCGTATTCGCAGTCTTCTCTGGTCTAGGAGCACTACCATTCCATCTATATGGGCTCTAGCGCTAGCAAGGTTTCCCAAGTAAAGCTGACAAGAGAGAGCCGTCAATATGACAAAACTTTCTCAAGTGAATGAGGTCGTCGGGCTTTTATAAAGGCCGTGTTTCACTTACTTCAATGAAGCACAGGGTGGCAATGTGCCGAACAATGGAGGTAATAAGTTGGGGATGCCCACTAGTGATCCATTTATTGATAGACTGTATTGCCTCGACCTTGTGGTGTAGAAAGGTTGACTCGAACGTTTGCATCCCTTTCCCTGTCGACCAATCGTAATGCAAGGCGGCAAAAAGCATCGTGGATCGAAACGCAAAAGAGTCGCCGATGACAGATGGAAGGCTTCTTGGATGTCAGAGTATAAACTTGGAGCCAGAAGTGGTCACGAAGGCCATACCAGTTGACGGGCTGCTGTTGAGAGGCTTTGTCAAATGCTTCAGCATGTTGATGAACTAATAAGAGGTAAATAAAAGGTGAGTCTTTTCAGTCATTGTATTCCGCTGGTATCTAGGGGGTCACTGACAATGGTAAAAGAGGTCTTTTGACTTGTGGGGTAAGTTGACAGAAAGACAGTCAAAAGGGTCTGAAGTCGTGTCGAAAGCATCGCTCACGATGACTGAACATGGCAAGGCTCGTGAGGGCACAGTCAGGGGTTCACCCGAAACAAATATCAACTCCTCCCACGGTTTACGAGCTTTCGCTTGGGCTCTTCGATCGCGCAAGGGTGGTGTGGGCGTAGGGTACTCGCACACACGAGACTTCCTAGACCGGCGGCAGCCTCCACTTGAGCATAGCTTTGGATCAGTTTCCCTCTTCGATAGCATGGAAACCTCCAGGTTATATCTGACCTACCATTTTGGCCGCTGCTCGTCACATCGAATGTGACGCTTACGGCATTCTAGACAACCCGTTCGGCTACGAGTGTTCTGTTTCAGCGAAGTCGATACACCTCCTTGCTCACGTTCAAACATGATATTTGTAGGTTGCCCTATCATACACCAGTATTCACTTATCGGAAGTTAAGTCTGGCGAAGTTCATGTTGTGAGCTGACGAAATTAAAGATAAGATTGAATGAGCGAGACGGGCGGTGAGAGGCAGCAGAATGTTTCGCAAGCATTTGGCAGCCTGGCAGGGGGGCCAGGCGCGGCAATAGCATTTTTATAGGTCAAGATGTCACTCAACAGTTAGTACTGTGAGTACAGGTAGCTCACGACAAGTGAACGATTCATTTAATCTGTGCAAACAAACTACGCTCACAATAACTCAAATGTCAGTCTCGGCTTATCACTTAGCTCGGGATCCTCAGCCCATCCCCTAAGTCTGTCGAGCTCGATGTTTCCATAGACTTGGTCATCAAGCAGTTAACAAAATGTCGGACACAACATAAGTCATACCAAAAACGCCTCGCGTCGCCATTTCCAACACACATCTTGAGTATTGGCTCTTCTGACTCAGATGTTCCGCCTGTTGAATTGAAGAATGAACCAGCAAAGTCTGGAATACGGAGTCACTGTGGAGGTCATAAGCAGCTGGTCAGGACAATTGTTCCCAAATTTAGAAGACATAGGAAAGTCAATCAACACAGACGCTCTACCGACGATTGTTCATTAACCAATTTAGATCGTTCGGATATTGAAGTTCCAGTGCATATGGAATGATTCACTCCACGCCACTCAGGGCAGTCAATCAGACCGGGGACTTCAGTCTCCAGATGTGCGATGATTACCAAACCTCAGTCTCGACCATCTCTACAACTACATCGCCAGATCCTAATGTTCCATTCCTCGGGCTCCGGGAACGAGAAGTGGTGGTTGATGAAACTCGAGATCATCAATGGTGGGAAAAGTGCAGGCATCGTGCACTAGAGGAAGATGGAAAGCTCCTTACGTGAGCATGGGCTTCGCAAGAGGCGGTCATGTCGGCACGCACAATTTATTTCATGCCCACGAACCTCATCTAGGAGTGCTAAGAGCCTGCTGTGGAGCAAGAATACAGACCTGATCATACTGCTTCTGATGGGTCAGCCTCCCCTGAAGCTATATCTGCTCTTATATCTAACTCATGCTCTGAAGTCCGCCGTGATGCAAACAGCCGATGAGGATATGTCAGCGACGATACCTCACTAGGCAGTAATAGCCCCATGGGCGTGCCTCCGTAGGGTTTCGGATCCTGGACTTTGTCCAAATTCTTGTTACTATCACGCCTTCTCAATTCTTGTTCTATCTCCGGCTCTCCCGAAACTGGTATGATGGATTTTGTTTCGGTAACGTGAGGCAATTTGGTAAGGTATTACTCCCGCTATCAGCTCACCTTTATCACTGATGGATTGCCGACTCCAAGTGACGTGACGTCTTGTATCCACATGTCTAGGGGATCCCGCTATCTTGCAGACATGCGCGAGGAAATATTTGACATCGAGCTGTGCTAGGTTCGAGAACGTAGGGGGAAACAGGACTCGATGACGCTCCTCGCGTATTCATCAGCGCCCTCATGGTTGTAGGGATTGATACCAAGAGGAGTGGAATGCTAGGTAGAGAAAACAATCAACGCCTTCGAACTTAGCTTCACCATCATTAACTCATACTCCTGCGTTTTGAGGCTCAATACTTCCAGCAGGATCACTACCGGTAATCTCGTCCTGAGATAACGGGCTGCTGAGGCGGTATGGGCCTGCGACAGCCCGCGCACAAGCTTCTATTATAAACTGTCGGGACTTGTCAAGAGATGGGACTTTTCTTCTGATAGCATCTCAGTCTCGAACAATGGTGATGTGTCAAAGGCTAGGCAGGCTGAGGAACTTTCAGCGTCTAGGGCACAAATAGTCTGCCTACATGCTGGCTTGAGCTACCCAACTTCAGACAATAAGAGTCACGGAAACCACTTGATGCTGGTACTAGGTCGCCGAGAGAATGCTGATGTTAATTGACTATGATTATCGCCTTAGGCTTGCCTATTCCAAGAGTAATTCGTTGTTTCGAAGGTCTATCTGAGTTAGACTGCAAATTGTTGTAAGTCAACGGCTGAGACTGGATCCGAGTTGGCCAAGTACCGTTACATTCATGACCAAGTGTTCGCGAAAGTAGAGCCACAGATGGCAATAAATAGAAGTAGCACTAACAAAAGTAGAGAGCAACGACTATCCTGATCTATTACAACCTATGCTGTTGTTCTACGGTACATATCCATCTCCAGACTTCATAACTGCTTTCAACATCGTGTCTTGCCATACGCACTCTATAAGTCCATGACCATTATAACATCAAGTGGGGTCAGGGTAACCATTTCTGTACAAACCTCACGGAATCCTAGTGAACCAACTAATATCCTTAGGTCATAGTTGATGACATGACTTATCTTCTGATGCTGATAATTCAGACAATATTTTGTGTCGTCAGCAGTCATACCCCACTCCACAAACCTCAAGAAGGCGGAATATGGATGTGTGTGTACTGAGATTCAGCACGTGTATGCTCCCCCGTTTTTTATCTAACCATATGGTTACAAAGTCTCCATCGGGTTCTGGTACACCATTGACAGACCAGGTCGTTTGAAGCGGACTCTACCATTCCAAAGGTTCGACACTTTCGTACGTGCCCATCACTAGTGGCGAAGACACAGTTTTAGTACAGCTCAGCACGACAACGTCTCCGTATACGTGGGGTAGTATTCGTGTTGGCTTGCCTTCACCCGCTGTAGCGAGTCAAATGAATTCTTTCCGAACTCAATCAGTTTCGGGGTCCTCAAACCGAGCGGTGGTTCAAGTTCAAGGCAACTATCGAAAAGGCCTCTCCGGTACGATATTGCGATCTGCGTACTTTTTCAAGGCTTACACTCTTAAAGTATCTGGAAAAGCCAAAAGGATTAATTCCATCAAGAAAGCCCGTGGGAGCAACGATTAACACAAGCAATTCGAAATCTATCCTCTAAGATTCAACTTACTTCTAGAGCGAATGAACCTGAGGAGCTAAGGTTATATGCAGGTGGAACAGTATTGATCTTCAGTTGAGACCAGTCGAGTAACCAAGACTGCTATAGTGATGACTGTATTGATTTGCGCTTTTGCTCCCCTAAAACAGCCAAGACCATGGTGCTTAAGGTGGTCAGACTACTCTAGAAAGCATTGCCTGTAAGTTTCCAAGGTTGGCTGAGAACAGCCTGAGGTGATACGGTAGGAGATGCTGGTAGGCACAATGTCGACGTTACCATAGAATTTACACCCTTAATCACTATACCCAGCCCTAATAGAGACACAAAGAAGATTGTCAGACTTCATCATGGTGGTGTAACTGGCGGATATATCCACTCCCAGACAGAGGTATGTAGTTGTTGCGGAATGATTGTGTCAGTTCTACTTGTAGTCATAGCGGCGCGGCTCTACGAAGTACGATGTAGGAGATTTCGTGAGGGTCGTACTTGATGATAGGTAATTTACTGACATAGTAAGCCTCCTGTGACACCCAACGTCTCCGGAATCACGATTTCCCCAACAAAGGCTCATTGCTCTCCCGGCACGGCTGCCTTGTAACACGATGGATGATCTGTTCAACCAAGATGGCTCGACAGAGCATGGTCAGGGGTTGCCTACATGCTTGGTAATATCTCAACCTGGCCACCGATATATTTTAGAGCTGATGGTCATAACTTGCTATCTTCGCACCTGGCCCGATCCACGCAACCACGTTACAAGCGACCCCGCAAGTATCCCGAGGTAGTTTTCAACTTGGAGATATCATAATGCCTCTTTACGGTTGTTGTAGAAGACGATAGTCTACAGTATGATCAAGTGGAGCGAGAGTTAGATGAGCATTTATCAGTCTCCTCGTTCCTCTTCTCTGGTTCGATTGGTCCTCGCTTACGTCAGTCTCGCTGGACCATCCTTATTCACCGCACACAACCGATTTAAGACTTATTCAGCGTCAATTTATTCATCATACCAAGTCACCTCGCGCCGAAGGTTGTCTCCCGATTGTTGCTAGGTTCCATAATCATTGTATCTCATATAGCAGAGCAACAATGAAACACATCCAAGCCGGCACATCAGTGGATACAGTCCTGATCACATGCATAATCATCCACTTAGACATTACTCCTTGAGCTGCATCTGGTTTAGACAGAATTTGATCCATCATTGATAGCACCTTGATCCGAATCATTAGTTCTCTTCTGAAGTTGTGAGGTTGGGACTGTACAAACCTGATTGCCAAACCCAAAATGCACTGTTGAGAATAACAGTCCTAGCAAAATCCATCGGGAAACAGTAGCCGAGTTTCTTCGACCTTGTATTGCCTGTGAGCTTGAGCTATGTACCCACCAGGCCCTCAGACCACCACCTATCGTGGAGGCGCCGAGCGTAGTAACACCGATGAATCCGGGCCTGAAGAAATTCTCGAACCAGAGAGCAATGGCTGGTCCAGGGTACGCCGGCTCGCCAAATGGAATTGTGGTGATATAACCACCTAGAGCCAACCCAACATTAAGCGAAGTTGAGAGGAGGGGAAGGAGTGTTGCAGGAACGAACATCCCTCTCTTTGCTGACTGGTTCATGTCCGATACCATGGCAATCTCAAAGTGAACGGTATTTCGTGATTTTGCTCTCGTTTTCTACCAATCAAAATGTAAAGGATGAAAGCTGAGGTTGAGATTCAAGACGGGGCCGAACTCGTGCGTTTTATGCTTGTCTCGGCAAGATGCCGCTAATTCCCCTTTAGCCAATTAACCGAACTCTGGGATTTGGCTGGGATCACCGACCTTTCCACCCCTGTTCAACTAGTCTCATGTACATGGCACTAACGAAAGACTCGGCCATTCGCCCCACCACAAACGACGGTTACTAGAGGCAGAGATGTCGATGACGCGATATAAAATGATACTCTGATAAGAGAAATAGAGACGTTCCCTAATAGGTCAGTAACAGCGCCTCGATAGAAGGAAGGATCTTAGATATACTCGGCCCCTCGAACTAAAAAGCAGAAGAGGCAGTATTTCCTTTTCCCATTCCAGAGGCATCACAGCCCAATGCCTGCACAACGGCTTTTAAAGTCAACACGGGGTGGCGGGAATAAAGAGACCAGGAACAGAATAGGACGGACGAGTTCTTCAGGGATAAAATTGAACCTCAATCTGATTGGATATTATCAGCACAACATCTCACATCCTTGCTCTTGGTCACCTCAATCTCGGGTATTGAAGCAAAAGAGGTTTAGCGTTGATTCGTCCTGACGGCTATCTTCAAACGAGTTATTTTTGAACAACTGTGCAGTTTTGTCGGACTCATCGAGCCAACGAGCCACTCCCGCCATGGGGTCCTTTTTTGGATAAATGCTGTAGCATGATTCTTGGAAACCTCCGGCGCTGTAGTATTCTATCCTATGAGTCTCCTCTTCCCAAATCAAGGTCTGAGGTGGAATTTGAAGATGGAAGTCCAAGTCATGATCTGATTGTCTGTGCGTCTTACTTCATACTCTTGATTTTTGGCTGCTGTATGGAGTAGCCTTCCGAGTCCTTGGCATATTTGATCTTCAGCCATTGAGACCCATCCAGTGTTATACTGTGACCTGGTCCTCTGGTTTCTCTGTTGAGGCCGCTCTGGCGCTGATGACTCGGCAGAAGACTTTTATAGGCTCATTCGGCCTTGTGTGTTCCGTGAAGCTTCGCAGCAAAGATCGATGACAATGCTCTACAGTTTGTACTTACCAGAATGCTATGATCATCTCGGGCAAGTCGCGCCCGTCCTACGTTTCTCATCACCAGCTTACGTCGAACTCTTGGAAAAGATCATTCAGTGTTATATTATTCTTATCGCCGTAACTAACATACATTAAAAAGAATTGCAGAACCACACAGCTTGGTTCACATAATAGTGCAACCACTATGTTTGTTGTCACTTCCGAAGCAACCACAACAGTTGGCACATGCACAACAGCCCTCACACTCACAGCAGCCATTGCATTCACAACAATCACTGCTATCACCTCCGTTTGCCGGCGAATAGCCATCATTGTCGCCTAGACCAAACCTTCCTGAATAGTTGTCATCCGGCCTAGGCGTGTCTTCTGTGAATCCTCCGGGCCCCACGAGGCCATTTCCCTCGTTACCATTGTCTTCAAAGTTATTGTACGCATTGGAGATATTGCCGTAATTTGGATCTTCTGTGTAATCCTCTCCACAGTACCTATAATCATAGTCGCTTGGGTCTTCGGTGTTGTCATTGACTGGCCGATCATTGTTATCGATCCAGGTGACGTTGTCGTCTTCGACATAAGTGGGGTCCTCTGCCTCATTGTATAGATAATAAACAGTACCGCCGAGTGCTCCCCCAGCCACTGCGCCGCCCGCCGCAGCTCTCATGTCGGGATGATGGCTTGAACTGTGGCCCGGGTGGTTGCCATTGTGGCTGCCAACATGGGAGCTTGGAGCATGACCATGTGCCGGTCGTGATGTTTGTCCGTGGTGTCCTGCCTCGTGGGGATGGACGTGGGCTCTTCGAGCAGGTTTTTGAGCATGTGCGTGCACCACTTGATTTGTCTGCGTCGGTTTGGTCATGTGCATTCCATGATGAACAGCGGGCTGCTTTTGAATGACGGAGGCAGCAGTAGGTTGGTAGGCAGAAGTTCGATGGGGCGGCTGATGAGCTGTTCGTCCTCGACCGACCGGATGGTGCGTTGAATTGTGCTGGTGATGTTGTTGAGAAGCAGAGGGGTGTTGGCTGTGAGGCCTCGCAATGCCCATTTGCCTCTTGTGTGGCGGACTGTCAAAGATATAGATTAGTGCCAAGCCCATACGGTTGCCCAAAGAATGAAACATCTGCACCAGCCATATCAATAAGACTGGCCAGCCTTTGGCAAATACTTACTTGACCATCATGGCAGCAACGTTGGTCTGTTTGTACTCAAGCTGCAGTAAACAATGTTTTTCAAAACTGTATGGACTATTCGGGTAGTCCACTTAGTGTACCCTGTTTTTCTTTCATTCTTTAATGTAAATATAAGAAGTTCAAAGATGGAAGGGCCTGCCTTCTTTTTCAATCCAGGCTGTAGTGCTGACCTTTGTCACTGTTACCTGACGTCGTCTATCTTTGTCTCATCAAGTCTGCAGGGATTTTGACAATTTTTACTCTCACTTGCCCAGTTTGCGACCTTGTCGTTTCGCAAAGTTTCCACAGGCGAAACAGGCGGCCGCCCTGAGGTTTCCTTCAATGATGTAGTATTGCGTCTGAAGTTAGGGTAAATGGCTTAAAAAGCACTAGCCTTGTCCACGTTCTGGAAACCCCTATTTTGCGTGGCACAGAATTAACCACGAAAGATAATTCGGGCACACCATGCAAGAACCCCCGAACAACGTGAATTCCATTGTCTTTAATCTCATTGAGCCGCTCACTTGTCTACACAGTAATTTATGCTACATTGTAGTCATCCAGGCCCCTTACTACTACTGGAAGTGGTAGTCTCAGATGTAAATCATGTTAATTTTAAAATGGATTAGCTCGTATAGCCTCTCAAGCTTTGCTTAATAACCCTAGTTATTAAATACTGAGGGACTATATCATCCATTTCACAGAAGTCAGCGCGATCTATAATACGCCTATATACATCTTCTATACCTACCACACCACTATTAACAAGCTCATGCGATGTAATAGAATCCCACAACGCAGTAATGTCAAATAGTGAAATTCCAGTGCTCGGGGTCCTACCACGGCGTGATGGAGAAACACCGTCCAAGTCCTCCCTTTCGCAGCTGTAGAGGAAACTGCAGGGACTGTACCAAATCGACTTGCTGACAGTTTGCAACGAAAAAGACTTGCTCCCAGTATATTGAAGCGTCCGCAGGGCCCTGTTCTCTTTCTCTATTCTTTGTATTTGCTTTGCGAGCTTCTCGTTCTCGATAGTCTTAAGCTGTTGTTCCTGCTCTAGTCTCGCGATCTCAGCCACGAGAAACTCCACATGGTTCTTTTGCTTCTGTCGATAAACCTGTTGCCTTTTTCATGTTAGACGATTTGAGTCGGTAGACTTTCTAGTTGGCATGTCCTGCTCTAGCCACAAGGCCAAGCTGTTGAATGATGGTAGGGTTGTAGACTCACGCGAGGCGATTTTGTGCTCTCCTGCGAGGCTGAGAAAACGTGTCAATCGCTGTTCCAGCATGTTTTCCTTGTCGGGGTACGCTACCCTCTATAGGGTCATGACCCCTAGGAGACTGTTGCCATTGGCACTGTGCTGTCTGATGAGATGGGATATTCATCTCTGGGGTAGGGCGAGGGTCCATGAGGCTTAATTCTTGAGACAGTCCAAACCATGCTTGATTAGCGCTATAGAGATCTAGGAATTGATCCCATGGACCAGGCAAGGCTGAGTCGCTAGGATAATCCTAGATAGAAAGGGAAAAGAAATCAGTATTTATAAAGATCTAGATCTTCTATTGAGTTGAAATTGTAGCAAATCAATGAATAGAAGCTGCTAAGCTTACACTTAGTGATTCAAGTAGAGTAAGCCGATGAAGACCCGAAAAAGACTAAGGAGAGAACCGAAGAGTTTAGGAATTGCAGACATACGGTAGTAATTATATCCGGACCGCATCCCGCTGCATCATGTAGCTGCAAAGAAGTCGGATAGGGCGTTGGCATTATGCCATCACCGGGTTGAATATCATCAGAGGAGGGCTTTGTAGGCATGTCCATTGCGACCGGCCCAAAAAAGCGTAGATTTGATCCAGCAATAGATGGAAGAAGTTTGTAAAGACGAGCCCCTTTTCATGACTTGAGATGGCTATTTACCACTCGAATAGGCAGCTGACGGAAGTTGCACACATTCCATGTGAGATGCACGAGGTCAAACTGCTGTAAGTAACTCAGGCTTTGTGACACAACTGTGCTGGGGTGTATGTGTGGTCTGACGAATACTAGTAGTTTATGGCGTATTGGGGAACGAGGTCCTTTTGTTGTGTTAATTTTCATACCTTTTCCCCTCTTCCTACCCTGGATAGAAAGGTTCCTTTATACTAAAACCAGCACATTCATCAAGTGCCCTAATCAACATGCTCGACACCCTTAGTATCGTCGTTATACATAGACCTACTAGGGTTCTGTGGATTTAATTCTTATCTACCAGTGACGAGCAGGATTAGCGAGGCAACATGACAGATAACAGGCTTGATCAAACTCGCTAATCTGGCTATTTCGGGTAAGGCAGCTTTAGTCTAAATTGCTGTTGGTTGTTGCGGCAGAAGGGTCATGGTGGATAATACTATTAGCCTAAATAAATTCGTTAAACTGTCTAAATTGGGGTAAGTGCGGCTTGTTCTTGCTTGTAGCCATCTCATGATTGCGGGAGACGCATACAGTCAGCAATAATTTCAGGGTGGATTAAGATCAGCCTCATATGCTTAAGTGCTGATGATATGATTAAATTAACCTTGAAAGAGAGTCTCGACCGTTTCGCTTATGCAGTACAATTCAACACAACTAATTCTGGGAAGGTATGGTCGTGCATGTCCGTACCTAGCACTCTTCCTGGTTAGTGTGTGACTCCTGATTGACCCGCGAAATTTCGCTCCCACACTTTCCTTTTCTCACTATCACTTCGCTAAAGTCCCCTACATATCTAGAGAAAATCGAAGAACAATGACCCAGGATGCTGTTGAAACTGCACACCCGTAGCCGCCAAGATAGAAAATCGCTGGTACCAAAGCCCGAAAGCGACGGCCCCATACGCGTAGTCGAACTGGTTGCTCCGAGTGTCGTAGTTGTTAAAATACAAAAGGGTTACGGGCCTAGTGGCTGTTGAGACCTATATCTCAACAGTAGTCGTCGAGTCAGATGCGACGAGCAACGTCCCATATGGTAAGGCGAGCAGTCCACCCAGAGTGTCTGGTTTAGAGGCTGACATATTTACCACTCACAGTCAGAACTGTATCAAAATCAAAAGATAATGTGATCATCCGCCTGCTCAGATTCCGCTCCTGTAACAAAGAGTTTCGGACCGTGTTGAAGAGGCTCAGCCCTGGAACTGTGCTCTTTGAGACATCTCTAAGAAACAGCAGGAGTTGCCTAAAGCGGACACTCTAACTCATCAACTTATCTTATCTGCCTCCGCGAAGACTTTTATCCCCGTGGCTATCAACATGCCATACAGGTCAAGAGTCTTCTCATACCGTAGGAGTGCACGACTACATGAAATACACTCAGGTACATCTTTACTACACCTGTTTATAGTCTACCATCAGGTCTAACCTACAGCGTATCTCTAGAAGGTTACGATATATAGTGGTTTATATCACCATTCGTAACTATACTGGCAATGGATTCTGACTCTTATGGTCTCGCACACATTATAAGAGATCCCGACGAGCTTCGAAGGGCAGTAGCGATTAGAAAAGACTTGGTTTAGTGGGGTTCTACTAGTGTTAGACAAAATGGGTAGGCGTTAGCAATGTATGCCAGATCGTGGCTGACATTAGTAGCAGGGGAGAAAATGGAGGGGTTGGGGGTCGAACCCGATCTTGTAAGTCGCACTATTGTTACGTTACATATCAGGCGGGTGTTAACTTTCCGAGACTGGAGAAGGTTCGCCGTGAGTACCGATTGCGAGCAGGGCACACCATTTGGGGTGAGAGGTTAGGCATGACTAGCAGCTAAGCTAAACGAACATGAGCGAGGTATTGCAACAATTCTATCGAGCAGCTTGTTTTCTTACGGACGATCATTAGAGTGACGTCGTGCAGGCCAGTATGCATCTGAAGCCATGAATGCCGTTTGTCAATTGACTCAAGATCTGAGGGAGGTCTGGCGACGAGCTGGCCTATGAACAATAGAGATGCTCATTTACCAACTCAATTGGAAGTGAAGTATCTCAAATCGACATTGGTCGCCATCTAGTATTTCTCACTTATCAGAATTTTGTTTGGTGGTGGACAATTGACACCTGCTCAAGCAGGCATCGCTGGACTGGGGCAGGGTTGGAAAGTTGGGACAACTGGGCTGCAGTATAGCCAACACCTGAGAAGAGGAAAGTCAATGCGCTTATCACTGATAATGTTCCCAGCAAGTATGAATCGTGCGAAATACCCAGACATCTGGGCCTGCGGTGGCATAATCCTCGAGTCCCAGCTCATGTCGGGCTGTCCCATACCAGGGCGCGATCGTCGCCTGCTCAATCTCGCTCAGTCTTAAAAATTGAGATCGTGCATTGTCGCAGACGTCATTCGGAATAATCAACGAGCGCTATTGTCGAGAATTATACAGTGCTATCGCAAAGTAGTTGACATTGAGGTGGGATTAGCGGAGGCCCAAGACTGAGAACAGTGTTCAACTTGTGTAGCTGAGTTCCATCCATCTGGTATCGAGGCCGATGACTAAGGACTTCACTTGTTCTGACGCTAAGCCCAATCAGCTGTGACAGAATCCTGGACACCGTGATCTTCTATTGGGTGAACAACTCCAACTATTGCGGGTCGTGCTGAATTAGTATTAGCCACCGCGCCTACGCGCTTAGTCTTCCAGCCACTCCAGTGCAGCATCCCATCTCTAGCAAGCCCCAAATAACCAACACTTAAAAGTCATCCAAACAGTGGAAATAATCATAGCAAAGCTAGTTTAACCATCAGTCAATTGCGCCGATCCCGCATGTACTGGAACATGTTCGCCGACATATAGTGGCATTGCGGCGGTGCTGCATAGAAATTGACCAGTGGAATTGGGGCTTTGGTCGCACGAGCCACAGCCAAAAGCGGGCCGACAATGGGGCTGTGGTGGCTTGTGACCGAACCCTGCCCGCCATTAGTTGTAGGCATCCAGCACCAGACTCGCTTCATCACGACCGGTCATCTCGACGACAACCCTCAATTGGGATGATGCATTCCCAGTCGAGTTCGACCTTAGCAACATTGTCGCATGTATTTAAAGACCCAGTTGGATGATGTTTTTTGTCGTGAAAATCCGTCAGCACCTTGTGTCAATCTCCTCCCTGTGTTTGCCATCTCAACACCAACGTTCAATTGAGACAACGCACTCTAACTCAAATTCCACCTCACAGAGGTCATCGCATTTACCAAGGAACTCTGTTTCATGATTCATTCAGTCGTGGCACTTCGTCATCGCTATGTACATGTCCTCTCCCTCTGGATATCCTCCACGCATTTATTCCATGAGTACATTCCACCATTTTATTCCCCTTCAATCCGTTCACTCATCATGAACCTCGACATACTTGTCCCAACCGAGATTCTCCATGTTCTGGGCTTTCGCATCCCAATCGTCATTCTTCACCATGTCGGAAATCTTGTCGCGCTGAGTCTGTCGGAGCTCAGCTGCTCTCTCCACAGCCTTGCGTAGTTTCTCCTCTAGTCTGACCACCTCCTCCTCGGCCTGGGCTACCTCGCCAGTAGCATCCTGGATTCCGGTGATCTCGTCAATTAAGGTCTTAAGCGCATCCGTCTTGACCTGCGCAGCGTGGACCTGGTTCTCGGTGTCCTTCTGCTTCTCCTGAGCTGCAGCAAGCTTGTTGGTGTACTCCTTCTGGCTGGTGACGTGCAGGGTTGTCGAGTCCTTGAGCGCCTTAATGTATGATCGACCCGACAAGAACATCTCGTTATCCATCATGTCGGCATAGTTGTCGGTTTCCATGTCGCCAAGGGCGCTGTCTCGTCGAGCGGCCGGGTTTCGGTTGAGCCTTTCAACGCATTCCTGGACCCTCAGGTTTGCTGCCGTGGCCATCTCCATGCTCGCTTCAACCTTGGCCCGGAAACTGGCGACCTCCTTCTCCGCGTCATTCTTGGATGATTCCGCCGACTGAACCTGTGCTGACGACTGCAGGTGAACTTCCTGCATTTCCTCCCTGGACTTTGCGGTCGCAAGTCCACTCTGAACATAGCCATGTCGCCGCCCCTCGATCTTGTCGGACATTTCGGTACTGAGGTTCAAGGTCGTGAGCTTGCGCTTCTTCGGATCCGGTGCGACGTGGGATTCAGGGTTGCTCAGTTGATCCATGTCGTCAGGCAGTTCGGGTGTTGCACGGGACGTGAAAAAGGTTGCGTCGCTGCTCAGTGTCGGTACGGGCGATTGAGCTGGACCAATCGTGGAATTGGGCGCAGACTCGTCGTCGCTGTCGGCGAAGTCGTTTATCCTGTTGGCGAAGAGAGATGGCTCGGGGCTCGGGCTGCGTGCTACAGCAGACAAGGTAACTCGTGGTTCGACGGCTGGGTATTCTCGGAGTAACGTGGTGTAGACCTCACTTGCGATCTTTCCAGTTAGATGGGGCAGATGGGGCGTGCGCTTCGGAGCGAGTCTGGCGTTCTTCTCGGCTTGGGCGTGGTCGACGGCGATGCGCAAAGGTCCAGTTGCGCTCCAGAGAGATTGCAGGGGCACTTGTGCTGAGATGGCGACTTCGGAGATCTTTCGCAGGAAATGAATGGTGTTGTCGCCAGGGTCAGTCATTCCAACCTGGTTGAGGCCAGCACGCACGTCGGCAGGGATCCAGTGAGGTCCGTTCCAGTGGGTGTTGAGCCAAGTCGTGTTCTGGGTCTTGATGGTATCGCGCCGACTGCGACGGTGCAGTGTGTCGTCCTGCATCGGGAGGAGGGCTCGCGGCGCAAAGGGATAATCGGGCGGTTCGAATGCTCAAGAGGTCATCGTGATGTGTGAATATGGAGGATGTTGAAGGAGAAAGAAAACAGAAGAGAGGAGAAGTGCGTCAGGTGTCGGAAGGCTCAAGGTGAATGCATCACGGGGGGTGCGCAAAGGCCGGCAGTGGCAGCCAGCTACTGGCAATTGTCAAGCGATTCAGATGCGTCAAAGGGCTCAAATGAGTCAACCTGGCGGAGTGACATGTGAGATGAATTTTTATATTCCCCATGATTTTGAGAATCGCACAGTAGCAAGGTGAAGGAACCTATTATGTTCAAGGTGAAGCTGGTGATAGCTTCGACGAGAAGGCGATTGAAAATGGGCTGAAGTTACAGTGGGCTGTCAGTGGGTTAACCCGCTAGAGCTGGCAGGCGGGGTCAGCGATAAGCATTGGCCAATTGGATTGTGCGATAAGCTCGCCGCCGCCGTGACGTCCAACACCTTGGATTTCTAGCATGTGACGGATCGGTCCAGCAATTGATTAAGATACCAACCTAACCTTCGAATAAATGACAAGATCACTTAAGTACTTTCGCTCAAACTATGCTAGAAACATTACAATAACCTAGTCTAACGTACGATAAATGCCCGAGTGTCTATTAAGCCATCTGCCTTCGCGATGAATGGGGTGTGTTTTGATCAATGGTCTCTTGTTAGGTTGGCTAGACCGAGTCTTGCAAAGTCAAAACCGCTGTGAATCGACAACTTGTTGCTTTATGAACCGCTGCTGTTGATGAGAATGAAACTCTGAGTATACATATGCATTGGGGGGCAGACGGTAGCGTGGTTGTGAGAGTTCAGTCCCTAGATAAAGATCAAGGTCAAGCTTGAAGTAAACTTAGATCGCCTTCCCCAAAGCATAGTAGTATGTTTCGACTCAAGCCAAGCCGGGACAACTTTTCTTGAGTCAAAGCCTTTCTGAGGTGAGACGTGTTTCGGAGGCATGCCAAGGTGCATACTGGGGAAAGACAAGTATTCCGCTACGATATGTTCCCCTCCGACTAAGACCAGCGGTGCGGTTCATGAACTCCACTCTTGAATCGATTAAGTCTCTTCCTGTTAAGATTCATTGAGTCTCATTGGCGTTCGTGTTATCAGGCTGTTGCAGACCAATGTTGATTTCGATGTGGCAAAAGTTTGACTTGGACTCCAGCGTCCGTTCCACGTTTGGGTCCTCCGCACGCAATTTCGGCGGCAACCGGTCGTTTCAAAGCATTGGTTGATGGCTAAGACTTGATCTTTGCCGATTGTGAGATTGTGTATTAGAGCCAGAATCACATTAGAGTTGGGAGCGAGTTGACTGATGAAGTCTGTTGGCTCTCATGCTGCAACCATTATAAATGGGATTTCAACCTCTAAACGAGAATTTGAGGCGAAACTCGATTACCCTCGTTCCATCACAGCACGATTACAACATGTGGTCTCTTGGAATCTCGCCAGATCTTAGATGGAATCTTTAGAGATTAGAACATTAACGATGGCGGAATTCAGGCCTTGGATATAAGTACAAGGTCTATGATACACAGACCCGAGACGAAATCTCCGATCCCATTACTCTGGGATGGACTCTTGGGCAGAATGGGGGCTAAAGGTCAGCAAAGGGCTTCCAGGGCATGCAATAAGACAAAGAGGTAAAGGGTACGTATCTAGGCTGTCTATTTAGTTGAGAGTGGCCCAGGTGAACCCTACTCGATCGCTGTAGTCGTGACTTCGATATCCTTCTTCTCTGAAGTGTGGTCTCTCTTCATCATAAGCCCCCGTCACACTGACAATCCATTCCCTCTTTCACTTACCCTTCTCCTGTCTTTCTTCCCCTTTTGGAACATTGTCTGCCAACAGCTTCCAATGCTCATTAAAGGCGGGCCGAGACTGAGCCGAGACCACCTTTACTGTAGACATAATTTCGCGGTGATTGGTGTCCTACTGGATCATTCTAGAGCAAAGCCTTTAACAATATAATGGCGATGGCATCTCATGCATGGCTGGCCTCGCTGATTGCTATTCTGAGTCACTTCCCTTCCACATAGCCCCTCTAAACGGCTTGACTTCCTCTGGCACTCCGGGTTCGTTGACCTCCTGAACTCGTTTTGTTTCTTTTGATACCATGGTGCGCCTCCCGAAGGTAGCGACACAAACGATTTGTTCTGCTGAGAACTTCAAATATGTTCAAGGATTACGTTCCTGTGATATTTTGGCGCAGCAAGGTCCAATCCACGTCGGATCTATCATCCTTACTCTACTTCTAGAGGCCGAGGCTATAGGGTATTGAGATCCGGGTTCGTATCAAGAGTGGTCTTGATGCTGTATTCAGTGACGCATAACAACTTTATGAAGGTTGAGAAGAGCCATTCTTGCCTTAATAGCAGCCTGTTGTTTTTCTATCTTAGTATCGTCTCGGAACGAAGTAGCAGTAAAATCGAGCTTCGCCTGGTTAGTGAACTCGGCAAACCCATCATTTTCTGCAATGCGTCTTCCACCGGGGGCCAGCAAGCAGAGAAAATCGCGTAATGTCCTGTCAGTTGACAAGAATCGGTTATTGTTTCGGCATTGACACCAAGAGGATCTTTGTTTCAGGACGTGTCATCTATCCTCGCCACAATAAGACCGATAGAGTTGGAGGTCGAATCGTTGTTCAGAGTGAAATTTGTAACGGCGGCAATGGCCCAGACGTCTCCTTCTCAATCACTCCGAAGCCCAACAAGCAGACTTCAATCCATCATGAGCCCAAATTGATCACCGTCAGCCATAATATAAAACTTAGACATGGCAGTGGAAGCCCCTTGTAGGGGACACTGTGGGTCATGGTGTTACAAGATTTTCAAGATCTATTCGGTAAGATGATAATACCTCAGGTCAAGGTATGGTTCGTTGCAAAGCCACTGGTACCGAGCTTGTAGTTACACTTCCACCTCTCCCCGAGGCCTGACCAGCAAACTCGTTATGGCCAACGACGCTGTGCATTGAGACACGAAGGAATACATATCCATAGCCACCCCAGTCAGCCCCAGAAGATACCACGAAGGGGGACCCGGATTCTCTTAAAATATTTGCCTGCTCTACCCTCAGGTACATGTCTGAAGATCCCAGATAGTAATCGTGGTCCTGCAGTGTTTAAATCCGGCTTCCATGATGTAGTCCTCTTGAACAAGACTTCGTATAGACTACAAGGCCCGTGGTGTGACCTGACAGTGGTATTCCTGGTCGCAGGCTAAAGTAGGAAGATTCACCGTACTCCCCCCTTCCAAAATGGGTCGGCTGTCCCAACGTTCACGTTTCGCGGCGTCAAGGAACACGACCATGTATTCTAGTGGTGACATCTTGGTAAAGTCTCGCAGCGTGCTAGTCAACGCGCCATTATGCGAGATAGGGAACGTTGTCAAGATAATAGAGAAACCATGCTTCATGATTGCATTTGTCCGATGTTCAATCTCAAATTATGGTTCCGGTAGACATGGAGCACTGGAGATGTAGACCCTGGAGACCTAACGCAAGCAACGATGTGCCAGCGTCTATCGCTCTCTCGCCAGCGTAGGACAGAGGTCTAGATCCATATTCAATAAGCTCGCTACCCGGAACAGGGATAAACTGGCCTGTATCGTCCGAATCCACCAGGTCATTGAATGTAGAGACATGAGCTCAGGAAAACAAGGTATTTGTAAGAAAGGGGATCTAACTAGGTTCATATCACGCGAGACGTTACATCGTTCGTCAAAGCTTGCACTCTCCCCAGCGATAAACGACGTCGAGTGCTTTTCATCTCCTTACCAACCGATCAGCACCGCAACCTCTCGAAATTACCCAAAAGTAGGACAATAGTCATTCTAGCCACAGTATCTAATTACAAATCGCTAAGATTCTTCTGGTTCCAAGTCACTTCTGCATTCTCATGTGGTGATATGTCAATTTCATGTATATCCACAAAACCCAGGTCGTGTCTGTCAAAGGCTATACAATTATAGCAGGCTATGAGCGAGAAGATGTAGAAGAGTAGTTCATTAAGATTCTTGAATCGGGGATATCTATAGGTAAAGGCTGAGAACAACCAAGGCAGGCAAGCCCTTAGTTCCATACAATCCACTCGACCGACAGTTTTGAAGCTTTCAAGACTAAGGCCACACCAAAGTCGATAGATTGCAGCCACCCCATGATAGTGGGTGAATTCCATGAACAACTGTCTCCGCTGAGAGCCTCATACTTGCGGCATCAAGGTTCTCAATGGTAAAGATATTCACATGCCGTTCATAAGGAGCTCAACTGTGTTACAATACGAACTTCTCTCTACATGATCAAGGCCCACGATAGTCATCATTCCTTAAATATAATTTGAAGCCGAGACCCCAGATTCAGCCAGGATATCACCGCTCGACTGTATCACAGGTTCCTAGACAAAGGGTAGCATCCTGGATCTGAACCTCAATAGGCCCACGTTGACATAAACTTTGAGCTTCATCTCATGTTGAGCTGTGTTAGACATTCACGCATATGGTAGGTGGAACGGAATCGAACGGAAAGGTGGTGAGTCTCTCGTTAGCATATCAAGTGATTGGCCGCATCAGAACGAGACGTCAGGGCAATGTGGCCGCATTTAATGAGCAAGTTCCAAGGTAATTCCTGACAGATGATGGCTTTAGTCTGAGACAGAGTTACTCTCGACGTCGCGATGGCTTCTATGGTGGAGTTAAATTAAAGGATGTCATTGTCGAGAGGATAGCAAACCAGATAGTAAACGTGAAGAAACCAGCGAAAGGCGGGAAGAGATATCATCGACACAGTAATGAGACTCAAAGAGTGTGGGAAGGGTACTTGAATAATATTTCAACGGGTAGTCGTGAAACTCATGACCAGTTGTGTCATTAGTCTCAAGTGAAGTGAGCATCTGCCTTCATGAGGTGATGCCCAGATTCAAGAGATCTTGTATTCCGGCGAACCCACTGTTCACTTAGGAAAGTCGGCAAATGCCCAAAAATTGAATTGCCCCAGCTTTTCACCTTTGCCAGTAACCCTCTAGAAAACTCCATGCATCATAATGAGAATCCTCTTGCTCTATATATCTTTATTGTTCTTCCCCTGGTACCTAGAAACCGTTGCGACAGGACCATCGAGAGTGCAATACGTGACATATTAGTTCTTTCAGCAACAAGCTAGTGAGAAATCGGCCGGTCTATGAGTACTCGCATCTCTGACTAGAACTAAACCGGCTGGTTGTAGCATCTGCTGCCTTTTGGGGCTTGCTCGAGAATATCATGCTGAAGCTATTTCTCTTCCTCCAATGTTACATATCGCAACCTTCAGAAGATAGAATACGACGCTGCCAGTTCCACCGGCGGATCCCTTCAAGATGGAACTCACAGAACATCGTCATACGCCAGTTAGTAATTGCAATGTACGCTTATCAAAATTGGGTACTTGGCTAATAGATATGATCATCGTTGCATCCCTTTGACGTCCTTTCGCAACGGGGTCAGGGGACTACATGTCTCCAAGCTGCTTTAGTGGCGACAGATATGTTTCACTGAGTTATAGTGGTTAGTCAGATCTAACTCAATGTCCGTCGATTTGCCCTGAAGGCGTGCAAGCGAGAAGTCTCCAACTCCACCTCGTAAGGTCCCGCGCTGAAGACTGCCTCTAGCGAGATTCAGATTCATCTCGTCATACCAGGGCGTATGGTTAGATCTAGAACATAAATTCAACGATGAAAACGACGACTAATCTCACAACTTCACGTTCGAGCTTTGTCAGTAAATTGACTGAGTATCCGACCTCGCGGTGGCCTGTCTGTAAGAGCAACGAGAGGATCAAGATCTGAACTATACTGTGTCAGTGTCTTAGTCAGAGCTAAATACTCTCTCCAGTTTCTACCATGTAGGACTATTGAAACATCTCCTGGCTGAACCCGGAACAAATGGTCGACCGGGGAATTTGGCTGATGTGGCATGCCTCACCACGTTTTGTTACTAGTGCAATCTGCCACTTGTACGATGATTTCCATTCGACTTTGTTCGAGAATGTAGTGGTGCTGTAGCTGTTCATGGACTGTTATGTCTTCTTCGCATTCTGCATCAAAAGCCTGCTGGTGTCCTGGCGATAGAAAAGGATTTAATCGTCTTTCGGGCAGGGATCAACTCAATGGGTTTAGATTGCAGAACACTACTACGTGTCGTTTACCTTGTCTCTCACTAAGCTGCTAGGGGGAATTCCGTCTTCGCTTTTTATCTCTTCCAACATTGGCGCCTACGATCCTTTGGCTAAACTTCTAGAAGCTTGTACCTTGGGCAATAGAAGGATAATGATGTCGTAATTAGGTGCCAAAGAAAAAGAAAACCCCCATCTCCTAACCAATACAAGTGATACTACCCAAAAGAGAGGACATACTACATGTTAAAGCTCTATTACGTAGCACATGTAAGTATGTAATCTAGTTCAACTCATGGACAACAAGTAATTTGTTGCTTGTGTCGATATCCTCAGTAACGCCCATCCTGAACTACCCCAGAAGTCCTGTGGAATCATACTTTCCGGTCTGACAAGACGATGCTCATTCTGAAGTTTAAGCAAACATCGCAAGCACATAGCAACTGTCATTCCCTATAGTCGTGTCATGAAGGCCGCTGCATTTGCCTCAGCTTGCTTCTTGGCTAGGTTGATTTGTCAAATCATTCCTGACCTAGCAGTACCCAAGTTGACTCTCAATCGAAAGAGGAAAAACGTCAAAGCGTCAAACTCGGACTTTCGGTACCAACCACCACTAGTTGGAGCATTGGGCGTATGGTCGATGTACGATTGTAGATAGAAATCCAGTGTTTCGCTGTCTGACACCGAAAGTTGAGGTGGTATATTGAGTGCAATGCCTAAAACAGCTTCTCCTACCAGCCGGCCATTTGATGGGGACCACACGTTAAGTGTCTAACACACTGTCCTATTAAGTTTTGTTGCACCGTGCTGCTGCTCGGCTAATTTAAAAGGTGCTGGCTCAGAACACGACAATAGAGTGCAAGGGACGGCCCGACAGAACACCTTTCTCGTTGCTTACCTGTCAGTGCCAAGACAGTGACTAAAGACTGCATACCTGAGCATGAGCAAGAAGCTGCCTGATTCTTTCCTTGCTTCCATCGACGTTGAGACTGATAGATTACTTATTCCGGGTCAAGGTTTATTCCATTGTACGATAGATGTCTATTTTGAGCGTCACACAAAAAGGTTCATCACAGGAGTTGGTGGGCACTTTTGGATCGTAGTGATCGGATAGCTATCGCCTGGGGTAGATGTTGTGATGTTAAAAGAAAGGGGGAAGTATGTATTGCGATGTGGAGGAAAGCTTCTTTGTGACAAGCGCACCGTGATAAAGTCAACGGCGGGGACCACTGCATGATTTGGGACAACGGCTAGTTTCAAATGTGCTATTAACCTCCATTAGCAATTATGGCGCTCAATTTCAATGTGCAGCAATTTCTGATAGGCATGATGTTCATGTTCTTGGGATAGATTTGGGGGCGTACAAACTCAACGAGTAGCAAAGGTTCTTGCTATACTTCGGAATTGCTCTTGTTTCCCTTACTCTAGAGAGTGAGCTGACGTTACTGGCGACCAGCTCGACGACGAGGGTCTCGCTTGATCCGTTATTTGCGAAGAGCAATTAGCTGGAATAGTTTTCACTTCGACCAGTGATGTTCATACGACATAGACTGCCCGCCGCTTCCAGACTCTGAGTAAGAATCAAGCTCACTGTGGTTATAGAAATGGAGTTTACGGCGTGCAGATTTGTTTACATCACTCTTAGGTGACGGGCTGGTACCGGAGACAGTGCTCAGGGACAGCGAGGATATCAGACAATCATGCGTTGATACAATGTATGACAGCAGTAGCACGACCTACCTCTGAGACTAGTCGAAAAGCTTCGTGCTCTTGACAATTACCTGTGGTAGGCTTCTTGTGCTGTGATGGTTGATTGTCACAAGAGCAAAAGACTCATGACCCAAACAGGCGCTATGGCAACTTCAGGACATAGGCTCCTACCTAAGGGCGAAGTCAGCATGGTGATCAATCTAATAATGACTGACTAATGCTTTTGTTGGCATAGCACGAAGTAGGTTCCTGAAGTGGATCAGGTGGCAGGCCGTGGGAAAGAGGTCTTGCCAGTAACAGGTTTCGAAGAAGGCTCACTACCGACAATGTACTGCTGGACGTGCTGTCAAGTTAGAGTGGCAATTAAGGCATGCCACATGCTATGTCGCATTTCCATTCTCCAAAATCTAATCTGGATTCCTCTGACTATACCTCTCCCTCAACGAAGCTATGCATCTCAACATCGCCGCCAGATCAAATGCCGGGAGGTCTTGTCGGAAATTAAGAGCAATGCTAGCTCGTCTATTGCTCTTATGACAACGATGTACCTAAGAGCTCAAACTATCAGGTAGCGCAGCCATAAGTCATTCTTATGATGTACCTGTACCTGCTCTTTGTTATCGCTGTCGCCGTGGTCGTCATTGTTTCGTTCACGTTTTCTCGATACATTGGTGTTCCCTCCGGGCGAGTACGCAAGAGATTCAAGAGCGAGTGTTTCTAAAAAATTCAACACCCTCGTATCAGGACTGATCTAGTATCTAGATGAAGTGTCTCGGTGGGCTTGTTGCTATCCTATTGTGCCTCGTAAGCCTAAGTTCTTACTTCATAATGACTGAGATTCTCAAGGTGCTTCAAGGGGCGAATCACATTCCAAGCTCTCAAGCCGCATGCCAGAAGTGGACGTCAGGTTGGCGGTGGGTTGAGACCTTATGATCAAGCGTGCAAGATACCCCTTCTATTTAGTAGCCATGCCATACCGCCCACGTGTCCTCGAGACCTAGTGCGTATGTAGGTCACATCATAATGTTCTTGTCCATCTGTAGTATCCTCTGCGTGAGTCTCCCGCACACCACAAAACCAAGTGATGCATCAACAAGTAATTGGGGAAAAGAGGGAAACCAGGCCTGACACAGACGCCATGATGGAAATATCTTCCATGTTTTCGATTAACCCAGGCGCAAGTTAATGATAGTTCATCGAGGCTATAGATTATCTATAGCTTGGCCCGTACCTAATATCTTGTAAACCTCCTAATTCCACTAAAGACTTCGGCTTCGCGCCTGGGGACAGGGCGCAGATTGTTGGATACTGCTACTGGTTAACTTACACTATAAATAATGGCACGAATAAACACATTATCTGCCAAGGCTATGTGGGTTTCTTCGCCGATCAGTTCTACTGGCACTACGACTAATATGGAATCATGTGTCTCGTCGTCACCAAGTGTTGCCTTGTTTACGACGTCGACCACGGCAACACCACGATTTTGTGTACTGGACACATGTGCGCGAATGAATCCACAATGAAGTGCGGGAACTTTGAGATATCGGCCCATTAATTGAAACTACAGTTTGCCTTGTACTTGGTTAGAATGTCCCTGTAGGGGTTAGCAACTGGGCATGTAGATTCCAGTTATTTCTTACCAGGCCTTCTGGGGGTTTTGGCAATAAAAGATGGGAAAGCAGCAGCAGTCTCATAGACAGTGTTAATGCCCCATGATGTCTTGGGTTCCTTGACCTGACCACCTCCCATCCAGTTGACCGAGATTATGGTCTCATTATCTTAGGAGTGCTGGATCGGGACATGCTGTCGAAGAGCAAGTAAGAGTCCATGGAAAATCCTTCAGGTTAGCCCTTCGTCTTGATCATCTTCTTGATTCTGTTGAAGTTGCTAGCGTCTCTAGTCTCTCATGGATCTTGGCCCACAATCTAATAACGCTGTTCTTCTTACTGCTGTCAAGACAACGCATTAGGATGATAAAATTCCATATACGAGCCACGCATTAAGGCCCTTCGGAGGAACTTTGGCCAAAGAGCCGAATTACAAACCTTCACCAGTGGAGACTTCCGACACGACATGTCGATCTCTCAAAGATAAGGCGAGCATCAGGTCATGAACTTCACCCATTCCTACGTCCTTCCTCTTTCAAACAATGCAATATCCTTCTAGCATCTATCGAAACCTGCTTTGCGAGCTCTCCGATCAAAAATACCTTCCGAAAGTGATCACCCTCAGCTCTACTTTAGGGCATCTATTCGCAAGGATCTACAAGCTGAACAAGCAAGCATCGCGGGAAAATGTACCGCATCATTCGAGAAGGTGTTCGTATTAGACCTAGCAGGATCAGTCGAAAAGATAAGACGGAGATGGATGCTATGTTTGGAAGGTCAAGAATGAAATAGGATGCAACAGGTAGTAGCATGAGCGACAAAGAGGTGCATTCAAGAAACTAGGCGACAGACTGGCCAGGAGATGTATCGTATGCAGGTCAATGTGTGCGTTATCGCATGGCTGCTATTGCGTGGTCAAGGCTACAAAAGTTCTGCATGATTTCCAATTTCAGGATATTGGGCCATTGTGACTGATGGCGCACGAGCGAATTATAGCAGCCAACCCCGCCTAGAGTAGTAGTGCAGATGCGCCTTGAGGCTTGGCAATTCCTCGGGTTAATTAACTCCGGTTGGTCGATCCAAAGCTGACACGATGATCCTTCGGCATTTATCGTAGATCTTGTAGGGAATAAGCCGATCAGGGACACGGTATAGATCAGCTCTTCGATGACTGTTAATAGCTTGATAATTACATTTATCTTGAACCTCTTTTTCATTCAGTCTCTACCTCACGTTTTATTTATCTATCGTATCCACAGTGCTGTTGGGGATAGAGTTATCGACTTTCCTCATCGGGACACTGACCCCTGCTGCTAAGGGTCTTAAACGCCGATCACTTTCACGGGAGCACGATAAGGTTAATACTTTTTCTAAATGCCGAACTAGACTACGGAGTAACGGAGCTTAGTACCAGAAAGGCAGCTGTGCCTATTCGTAGAGTCCGAACATACAACCCAGCAATCTTATCGCAGGAGGGTGACAAGGGACGTGGGTGAAAAAGCACGACAATATCCATAGCTACGTTGACTTTCGGATATAAAAGGATGATGATGGACCATTCGAATAGTCTATCATCAACCACTCTTCACTCTTCAACTCTCTTCTCTTGGAAATCTACATCTTCACCATGGTCAAGTTCGCTTCCGTCGTTGCACTTGTTGCTCCCCTGGCTGCCGCCGCTCCTCAGGAGATTCCCAACATTGTTGGAGGAACTTCTGCCAGCGCTGGTGACTTTCCCTTCATCGTGAGCATCAGTCGCAACAGCGGCCCCTGGTGTGGAGGTACTCTCCTCAACGCCAACACCGTCTTGACTGCTGCCCACTGCGTTTCCGGATACGCCCAGAGCGGTTTCCAGATCCGCGCTGGTAGTCTAGTAGGTCATCTACTCTTTGCGGGGAAGAGAGGTCTCACTAACTTTTTCGATAGTCTCGCACTTCTGGTGGTGTTACCTCCCGACTTTCGTCCGTCACTGTCCACCCTAGCTACAGCGGAAACAACAACGATGTCGCTATCCTGAAGCTTGCCACATCCATCCCATCTGGTGGAAACGTCGGCTATGCTCGTCTAGCTGCTTCCCAATCCGATCCTGCCGCTGGATCTTCTGCCATAGTTGCTGGCTGGTAAGTAATCTCTGACATCCAATACATCATATTCTAACTCTTTCAAGGGGCGCTACCTCCGAGGGTGGAACCTCTACTCCCGTCAACCTTCTGAAGGTTACTGTCCCTATTGTCTCCCGTGCTACCTGCCGACAGCAGTACGGTACTTCTGCCATCACCGAGCAGATGTTCTGTGCTGGTGTTGCTTCCGGTGGCAAGGACTCTTGCCAGGGTGACAGCGGTGGTCCCATCGTCGATAGCTCCAATACCGTCATCGGTGCTGTCTCATGGGGGAATGGATGTGCCCGTCCCAACCAGTCTGGTGTCTATGCCCGCGTTGGTGCTCTCCGCTCTTTCATTGACAGCAACGCTTAAGTCTGCTGTTGAAAGCGCCGAGATACGCCCTCGATATTCTCTGGCTTGGGCTTTGTATGTGAAGTCTGTTTCAGGAATGGACTTCATGAGTTAAGAAGAAGTGAATTGGTTTCAGATGGAATTTAGTCCTGGTTGCTCGCCAGACAGCAATCTAGATAGCCCAAATGAAATATCAAACGTTGTCGTTTCGACAAAGACAGCATTTCGCCACTGATAGATGTCTAATAGTCCAAACAGCAGGTCAAGACTGTATTATGCTCGTTGATCTGCGAAACCTGATGCCATTCCACGAGCTGCGTAGAGTTGTCCATACTAATAGGTTGATATGAACGTTTGATATGTCACAGACTTTTCAAGTTAGCATGGTATACTACTATCAAAAATTTGAAGATAATTAATCAACGTTAGTAGAAGCAGAGATGATAAGAGAAATGGGAAAGACAACTGATTATATAAAGAGTTTAGGTCGACTCATCAACTAACATACGCGAACTGAATAACAAACAGAATACAATTTTCCGTGCAGATAAGTGTAACTACAATAATCTTTCTGTCGAATAAATATCACTTGTTAAGAAACTTTCGAGTACACAATTTACAATTCCTCAGAAGGAACATCCTTGACAATGACCCCCTCAACTTCCTTCAGCTTCTCAATAGCTTCTAAAGTCATGGGCCTATCCGAGGCACGTTAGTTCTGGCTCTAGCATACAAGCATATCGTGCTTACGGAGGATAGGAAGTGGGAGGAATTGATCGCGTCTGCCTCCAGAAATCGACACCAGTGTCCTTTTTAATGATACTGATACAGTTAGTAAACTTGGGAGTCTTTTGTTGACGTTGTGTCACTTACTCAAGGACGGTTTCGTTCTTCTGCTGATAGTCCTCCAGCTTCTCGAAGTCGTAAACTATGGCCTATGATATTTCCAATGAGCAGACGGTTTCACTCAGCAATCATATATTGTTTACCTTTCGGTCCGTCATGGCTGCTAAGACTGCTGGGACGTTCAAAAGCGCAGCACAGGCAGCAAGAGTGATTGGCACAACGTGATATGTTGATAAAAGCATCGGTGTCGATAAGTTCCACTAAGAAAGTTATGAAAACAAGACGTGGTGTATCGGCCAGTTAAACAACCCTTTAAGCATTCGAGTATCTTCGGAGATTATCGAATTGGGAAGGTGATGACGGGTTTATGACAGGGATTGCGTGCGAACAAAAGATCCTCATTGACTGAAGCTTGGCTGTGGGGAAAGCCTATCAACGATGAGCGTGAGGCACCCCCTTGACAGATAAAACGCGCATTATGAGCCTGGCATTTGGGGAAGGTGTCAGATAATAATAGTTGTGATTTACTTTTGACCTCGGCAAAAATGCCTTGACTGGGATTGGAGGAAACGCATTCTTCCGGATGGGTAAAGTCCAGCTGATCCGATTGGACTTCCTCAGGCGCCACTGACACTATGAGGGTTTAGTCATAATGCCTCTGAGATCGCAAAGAAAATGCATTCTTTGCTATCGTTCATGTTGTTTCTTCCACTTCACGAGGTTGCAGAGCATATCTTGCATGGTATATTAGTTTCTAGTTGTTGACAGAAACTATTTGATAATACTGCCTTCCAGTGGTATGCTTTCACTATCGTAAAGAACACAATATGCACAATTCAAGCATAATACTCTATGCCCCCGCTGCAATTGACAGACATATGGGTACCAGAAGACGAGACTTGGAAGATAGTAAGTACGAATGTGCGCAGGGTACTACCGAAGAGATTGCATCGTATATATTAATGTAGGTTTTATTATACCCTGACAATCAGGCTCGGCATCGATCGCGTTAGTCATTGGATTAGGCTTGTGCAAGAGCACTCAAACCTGTCTGGCTGAGTAAGTTCATCTAAGTCAACCATGCGTTTGTGTGCGGTACCCTTGTGTAGTACCTATGCCCATAAGACAATGTGCCATCAGACAGCATGGTGTCAAGTCATCAGCGACCCTATCTCCTCGATGGCTAGGATGTACGTGTATGGTAGTCTTGTTGTGTTTGAACCCCTGGCCAGTGACTGGCTTCTGGTTATGACACTAATGCCTTTCTCGGTCAGACTCAGAAACAGGCCTGATCACGGTATAATGTAAAAGTTGATGTAGACGGACAGACGTGTGTAATTGAGCTTGGATACTTACATTTATGAACAGGTCGTGAAATGCGAAAGATATAATCGCAATTGTGGCATATACAGAGTAAATAGGCATTAGGTAACTGTGGTATTATTCAACAATCAGCGCGGGTCAGATATAGGCTGAGCAGCAAGACAATTATCACGCTTATAGGCAAGTCTTTCCGATCATCACGCATTGGTCAATTGTGGTGCGTAGCGTGCAAGTAAGGTGGTAGTTACGACGATGCCAGAGAGCCCAATGAGATAGGGTTTGGTGCTAGTTCTGAAGAAAACAATCCTACGAAGGATCCGGGCGTTAGGTGTGACGGTGTTCCTTGATCCAGGGGCACCAAGAGGCTGGGTAGTGCAAGATATCAGTGTAGCGAATAGTTGCATCCATCTGACTTCAGGCTGATATTGGTGGCCTGGCGGCTTGATCTGGACGGTGAATATTACATACACCGGTTAGCTGTAGTATTTTTATCATAGAGAAGAGTATGACTGAAGTCTCCATGGCTTGAGGTCTATTCAAGATGGAGGCTAAAGAACTCCCACACAAAGAGGTCGAGGTGCTGTTATGGCGCTGGGATGAGAAGTCAGCCACAAAGCTCTCCGTCGTGAATTATGTCGAACGTCGTGTTTACTTGGTCATGAATAAACCCAATAGAGTTTTGGTCAGCTTAGTGATGAAAACATAGCAAGATCGATGGTGGGCTTTGTAAAGGTGTGAGAAAAATGCGGTGGCTGTCACTACGAATGGGCCGTATAGTAGCAACTTATACTTGCGCGAGATATGCGGTAGCTGGGTAAATCTACAATGCTGAGCGACTTAATCGAGAGGTAACGTTGCTATGAATATGTGCGATACTATAACATATCAATAGCACTAGCAAAGTTCATAGAATGCTCGAGAGTATAGCACAACACAGATATGGCCTGTAGATATGCGCAAGCCCGGAAAATAACTATTAAAAGCTGTAAAAGCCGCCAGATTCCTGACTTTTGTCGGCCAAGCGGTCCATACAGAGATTATATATAGGTTTTAGGTATTAGGCAGGTGGAAGGTGTTGTGTGGATGAAAGTCGATATCTCGTTTCACAGCCCAGCATTGGGCATGTAGAACTAGGATGATAAAGTCACTCACTTTCATGAACGATGAGTCCCTATATAACGCAGCTTGGCAGGAGATATATGTCTTTATGGTACGAAATTCATGTACTTGAACGGCGACGGTACATAACCCTCACTTATTTGTCGATTTGTTGAAAATCTGTATGGCTCTGTTCCTGGCTGGATCTTATCCTACTGGATGTTACCTGTTGGGTAATGGCCCTTGTTACTCCCAATATCTAGTATAACAGGTGGAATTCTTCCGCCATCGCTAGACAGACTCGTCTTGCACAAGAACAGCTCGTTGGGAACTACATCTTGAATCGAGACGCAAAGGTGCATCATGGATCGGATAGCTTGCCTGCACTTTAGCCGCGTGATGCTGCGCCAGATTGAATCCGCAGTTATGGCCATCCGAGTTTGAGAGATCGTTGCAGCGTCGTGCAGTTTTCGGGACGATTCGCCTCACTTATCAGATGCAACTGACGTCCTGCAAAAAAAGACCAGGTCAACTGTTCCAAGGATCAAAAGAGAAACGCGATGGAAAACATATTTTACTTGATCAGAACACAAATGAGTTTTAGCAAATCGATTCACAGGAACTGGTTTTAATCCTTCGAAAACGGGGTTCTCAGAACTCTGCCACATTCTCATCGAGTCGTTGGCCGGATTGTGGACATGGTGCTAGGATTGGCTGTGCTCGAAGGCGTGTTTACGCAATGGTTTCCCCCTGGCCCCTCTTTGTTCACTAGAATAATATCGTTGCGAGGATGTGCAGGTGCCTCTAGAAACAAGGATAAGTCTGTGTATTTGGCTAGGGTTCTAGAAGCTGCTCATTGTGGACTGCGGTTGAGGATGTGCTATGTCCATAGGCTCACAGGTTAGCCTGTTACAAAAAGCTTTCCTTGATGAATGCCGGCTTGTACTAAGCAGCCTGTGAAGAAGCATATGTGACCCAAATTCTCCGTGATCCCGACAAAGGGGGACCTTGTTCTTGGAGCAGTGGTCTGGCGGCCTTTGCGACAGAACCATATTCGGAAAAGCTTAGTCACTTTCATCACTTTTATTATTTTATCTGTATTTTAACTTCGTGCTTTACACTATCGGAGATGGCTTGATCGAATACGCCCGAGTAAGTAACACCTACATCGCCAGTACTCTCAGGATTATAATGAGATGGTTCCTACTGGTCTTGACTTCGGAGGATCTATTTGGGGGACCAACTGCTGTTTGGGTGTGCGAGGAGCACGCCCAAAGCTTTCACGTACTGGATTTTGGCTTGGGCTTACCAAAAAGATGAGAAGAGGAGATCGACAACTTAAATCCAGAATGATCGGAAAGCGACCGTGTTGAAAGTGGGGATTGAAGGATATAGAACAGACTGCACAATGACCCATCGGATATCTTTTTCCAAAGGTCAGGCCGAGTGGTGCCGAGGCTTGAAGGATTGAAGCTACTGCTGAATTACCCCAGTCACTCGCGCCGCGGATATGTCGTTGATTTCATTATTATATCCCGATCAAAGTGCTGTTGAGGTACCCAAAGCGAGGGTTGAGCGTAACAGAGCCATGGCAGGGCGTCACCAGAGAGACTTTATGTCTGCGAGCGAGCTCATTCTGACCAGCAGTATTTGTTGTGAAATGACGTATCATCGCAGGGGTTCAGGTCTCAGAGATACGTAGGGTACCAGTTTCCTCATATGCCAACTTAGCATGAATTGCCCATGCAGTTCACAATTGGGAACAACACGTTCGAGAAAGTTGTGAGAAGACACTTAGTGACACAAGTTTGGAAATAGTTCAGTGGCCCATCACCTAATAAAACACCCTCGTCTTAGCGACAAAGATTTTATTGGCTACTCTTGGAACATAATGCTGGACGTCACTCAGGGTAGGTATAGAGATACCAGAATCTGAGGTCGCCCGAATTATATTAATAGTAGGCCACGAGCTTTAACAGATACCGCCAATAACTCTTATGAAACCAGATTGTTCAAGCGTGACACAAGAATCGAGGTCTTTGCAGGATGGATGCTTAAAGATGAACCTCCTACTAGGTCCCTAACTCAGGATCAGCATCAGACTAGCGGTGTGCAATTCCCCCAAACTATTCGATAGCAGTCAATTATGCTTTACTCTTGTACAGGAGATTTCACTCCTGTAGTGGATAGCTCACTTAGAAAGCAACACAACGGCCAATCTGGGGCTGCCAGATCTATCCAGCCTCTTAAGCTGTCTCTCTCTTCTCTCGCGTAGACCACTCTTTAGTCTTCGCTCTATGTTCTTATTAATACTTGACACCCCTCAGTCACGTCCGTCCGGAGCTAGTGACACTTATGGATAGTAAGCGGCAGTATCACTTAGTTCTATTTCGATCATGTCGTAGACTTACGTCCTTCCCAGTCTGTCGATCAACGGCTATCGAGGCATTATTACCAAACGAAGTGCCAAAGTGACGAATCATGGAAACATGGCAAATACAGACCAGTCCGCTTTCTATCCCGTCAGCCGCAGTGGGAAGGGCAAAACTCTTTTGAGCGACTTGTCGTCGGCAAGATATCGGCTTGTTGTGTAGTTCACGTCAGGGCAAACACTTTAAAGGGGTTTGTAGCTGATTTGTTATTTCAAGGACATGGGTTTTACGGTACCTAGAGGTAGTAGCGAGTAATTACGTTGGAAGTCTCGGATGGTGTGAACTTGATCGCCACACAGAGTGATAGGCATAGGCACAAGCTATGTTAAGGCCGGCGATTGGCACCATACTGCCTGGTCCTCTGTTTTCTCAGAGCTCAAGAACTTATCTTCTACAGTGAATTGACGCTCTCATGATGCTAGATCATGTCCTGTGCCATAGGCTGTTGGCTGGTTATTCTTTTCCATGTACACTGGAGAGGCTGACCGTAAGATTAGGTCAAATGGCTCCGCAGCTGTCGTTTCACAAGTGATTGATAGAGGATTGTTGGGAGGTGGAAAGTGACACAAGCTTCCCCACCGTTACAGAGCTTAGTCGGCACATTTCTCACTTTCTAGCCCATGAAGTCGATCTCGGTCTGCTACTTGAACTCTGCATTATTGTGTTGATCACTAGTTTGCAGGCCAGATGAGAAAGAGGAACCACAGGAAGGAAAAGGATTTCCAGCAGACGCATCAATATAAGCGTGAGGAACATATCCAAAGACATCCCTGAAAAGTATAGATTGAGTTCTAGTGAAGGTCAGACCTGCTCAGACCCCGACTGTTAGACGACGTCGACACCATGCTTCGGGAATTCCGTAGCCTCTATAAGCTTCTCAGATCGAGTCTTGACTTCCAGCGTAGTTAGCGTCCAGCTGATGCCCGGTTTCTCCTCACAATCCGCATTGTTTGCCCCAGTGTGGCTGAATTCTGCAACATCATGGAGAAGTCTGCGGTAGAAGTGCCTGGAATAAGACCGACGATATGACTCCTGCGAGGGCCCTCGAACAATCAAGCTCCAATGATATATGGAGCCATCTACCGGTCAGATTGAGTGCTTGATACTCAAGGGTAGGGTTTTGAAGAGAACGAGAGTCTTAAAACGGATTTTGCTTGGATGTTTGTCTTTCTCTGAAATTTAAGACGCTGAAATGAAGTGCTTACATGTTCGAGGCTGGAGTCTCCAAGTGTGGCTTTTCATGATTTCTCTTGGATTGCACAAAATGGTTCACGTGTACGTACCAAGCAGCTCCGCACTAGGAACGATATAACCCATGTGTCTTAGAACATACCGTTGTCGAATACATCTCACTTTTTGTCTTTTCGCAAGCAAGATACTAAGTGGTTCGTTTCTGCCAGAAGGCCATGGGAACCATTGTTGAACGACGATGCATGTCACGGCTGAGACGGAGAGCTAACTTCAAGTTACTCTACCTTAGTCGTGGTTGTCCATCGAGTAATATGCCACTAGACAACGTAGATGTATCCGTAGAAAGTCCTAAAATGACTTCGTTCCAAATGCGATTCTGCATTGCGCAAATATGGTGTAATGCGAGTATTATCTCCAGTGCTAAGTCTAGTTCCACGGGGTGAACCCACGTGATTTTACGTCTCTTAGATTGTATTGTAGTGAGCGAATATATAAATCACTTATTCTCATTGCTACTCGATATCTTTTCGCCATTCCTGCTTCTAAAAGTCTAAATCTTACCTCTATATATTGTCTCTCGTCTTACTCAGTATGTCATAGAGAATATGAGGCGGTTTTCGATGGAAGAAATGTGATATTCCGACTACCGAGAACAGAGCCACCAAAGGGATATGCCCAGAGTTTCTAGTTGAAGCCTTTCTGACATATTTCTAAGGGTCATCAGATGACGTGAAAGAATATAGAGCCATTCTCCTAGCACGCCAAACACTTTGGCACATCCTTTTGCATCGGCAGACCGACCTGAGCTTTGTCAGGCTTACCAGGTAACATGGCAGAGTAGGCCGTCTGAGGATGAGGCTCAGATAAGACCTTCAGCAGTAGGTCTTCGAGGCATGGTCTCTGATCGGCCTTCCAAACCTTAGTCTCATCGTCATATCTAAACCGTTGATGTCCAAGCGGAGATGAGGATTGTGCTAAATAGAACTACGTGATAGGCACCCGGAATGATATGGTGGTTGTAGGAGAACTCGTCAATTCTGGAGTGGATGGCAAACTCAGAACAGACGCAAATACATGCAGTCATCCAGACACTCACCTTTTAGAATTCCACACAATTGAATGCATGGGTACTCGATAAAATCATGTGGAACTACCGTGAAAGTGCACAGTTTAGTCACACAATAGCTAAGTACTGAGGTCAAGAAACGTCCTAAGTCTGGACGATCGCCTGCTCCATGATCTAACTATCTACAAAGCGGTACAAAGATAACATCACAATTACCAGGCTGTCATATTCGATCGAATTGCAAGGGCGCGTCCTTGGTGGTAGCACCGAGATGAGCAAAACCATTTGGAGTCCAACCACGAATATAAGATGCCATTCAGTCTAACACGTCTAACAACCACTTCGTGCGGTTTTGCGAACTGAGTATCGATGCAGTGCTCGTTATTCATCACTCACAACATCGTCGGATGGCGGTTAGCTGCACTGCTCTTATCCCTTCGCGTCACGCACGACAAAACTACGCTTGTAGATATTGGTCTTTGCCCTACCATTATCCATTCGAAGTCTTTCAGCCATGTGACGTATCTTTCTCCAGAACGGCATCCAGTTTCACATTAACCCTCCATAAAGTCACATGCCAAAGCCTGACCACGGCTTGCGCTGGGCCTTTTCCTGCTTATAACTAGGCTCTGCCAAATACCCGTGGTGCAAACTGTTTCTGACTTCTCCTTGCCATATATCCTTGTCAAGTACGGTCACTTTTGACCCCGTCTTGTTCAACACTGACAACACAAGCTTCTACAGACGGTTAACTTACTATTAATTACATATTTGTCAGTACGCCACACGTTGGGCTGGAGTAACCTTCAGTGTTAAACCTCGCGGTGGAAATCACCGCGTTGTGACTTCCCACCAATTCGGTGTGATCAAGCTACAGGGGCAGTACACTCTTCCGACCTGTAAGCTACCGTGTGTATCACAGAGCGATTGCCCGAAGTTGGGTCAAACTGCTCTTAGTATGCAATGTTCTTATGTTGCTCAGATACTCTTCTATTTGTCGTGTCTTGCTCCACCGTCGACGAGTCTCCTGCACCTTTTGATGCAAATAACGAAACAGAGAACTGCATGAACCATATAGGTAATCAAGGTCGAGTGACCGTATCGGTCTTGTGAGATCGGTTTGGATATGGACTAAGATAAACTCCGGCGATGTCAGCTAGTAGAGTGGTAGAGAGCATGAAATAGCGTCTCTGGCACTCAATTCCACATCGACTATAGTACTTCTTATCTCTACGTTTGGTTTTGGTTCTCCAGTCATATATTGCACGTTTATATAGACCAAAGATTGTTCTCCTCCCTCACCTCTTGACTCATCGCTATGCCCTTTTATCTTCACTCGTAAACAGCTTCAAGTTGAAAGCAACATGGTATGGTCCCTGACAGGCACGTCCTGGGGGTATAACACCGTCTGATCCGAACCTTCTACTAGTGCGTCGGCTACCAAGGCCTCAATACCATGCATACTGAAACCTTTCTCCTGACGTCCTTTCACGATGCCTTTACTTGCACCTCTTTGCACTCGCGATTGTGGTCTTAATCGCAAATCGAATCAGGCTAGCCGTCTCCAGCCTTTTTAGCTTCTCTAGCTCCTTTCTTTCGCGGCAGGCAAAGAGCTTGACTTCTTTATTATCATCGAGTATACAGATAAAGGTATCATAGCCGAAGAGAGCTAGTTTTAT
>JABEXW010000884.1:0-22636 GCA_013266185.1 Fusarium sarcochroum
GGATTATTGTAAGGGTGGTGCGGGTTAGTTACAAGGGGGAGATGCAACATGTCGATCCGCTTACAGTGGCGCATCACCAAAAGCTCCATATCGGCCGAGGCCGAGGCAGAGGAATAGCACCGTTTTGTGGGGAGAGAGTTGTGTGCTTGTGGAGGAAGAAGATAAGGTCTTGGATATATGCTCTGGGAAGAGCAGCCAGGTTCACCATGATTTCAGAATAACTGTTCTGTTGCTCTCGGCCGAGATATCAGTGACTTAGCAATCCTGGGCCAGAACATGCTAATATCACAATCATGAACAAGAGAGGAGCCAAATATTGTCCCAAAACGTCTACACAACTTCAAGAGTTGCAGATGGCGTATCCACATGCAGATAAATCACCTATCGTCTTCCTGGGGAACAAGCTCTCAATGGTGAGAGGCTGACGTTCAACTCTGCTCACGGCATCAGACTTCAGTGGCTGCCCCTACCGGAAACGTCCGTACAAGAGATAGGCCCTAATCGGTTACCAGCCAGCAAATTTAGCTCCGGAAGGATGACTGTGGATTCTACGGAGAAGAAAAGAACCTGCTTTGGGCTGTGTAGATGGCGTTGCGTGTTTATCTGGGCATTGAGTTTACAAAGTTAATCTTCCAACTGCACTGAGAAAGTCTCGTTAATCTCATCACGACTCATGTTGCAACAGATGGCATTTGAAGATATCATGCTTTTTGTATGCCGATTCCAGTCAAGGACGTTTTACGATTTTAGCTTCAGGTAACCCCAGATCATTTTTAGAGTCCTCCAGGGGAAAGGGCCGAATGCTAAGCTCCGTGATTGGTCAAAGTCTCCCCATCTCCAGACTCTACAGAGGAAACCAGTTGAACGGTCCATTCCATTGCATCTTACCAACTGCAGAGGTCTATTCTTCTAGAACACCTAGATATAGACACAGACATGCTGACACGAATATGCACCTCCAATACGAGAATTACTGTCTTGCCATTATTGCAGCACACCAATCCAGCCCTTCGAGTCCTCTCACCCCAAGCCAAGCCGCATATTAGGCCCCGTAATTCCCGGCAATGCTTTCTTTTCTCGTAACATCCGATATCCATCGTAATAAACTGGACGATAGACTAGCCTGCTAGCCTGCCTTGTGATTAGGGTACTGTAGCTATCTTTGAAGCTCCGACCACATGTAACGTTCGCTCAACTGCGGATATCGAAAGGTCACGGACTTCCCGTTGCCGTTCCACCGTTTGACTCCCGCAAGTTTACTTTTGTCAGCTGCATTAGCATTTGTTGGGGTTTCGGTCTTGGTCTTGTGACTCAATTCAAGGGCTGTGTTATCTCAAAATGAATCGAGATAAAAGTGGCCGCTTGTTGATAAAATGCTCCGCAATCCCCTGATTGTAGTGGGTTATAGATACTAGAATGGAGCTCGCACGATCGTTGTGATTGCTGATATCTCATGTTGTGTTATTGGGTAGCGAGCAGTTATTGATCTGGCTGCTGCTTCGAAGACCTTGCATACAACAGCCGGTTGAGATGCATGAGTGACCGGGAATCCATGTCATTGATCGATATCATGACAATTTGCAATCAATTCATGTCATTTTGCTACTAAGATGTGTCACTACACACACACATATATATGTAGTGGTTGGTATGCCCCTTTTTACTCACGAGGCGAACTCAGGGCTGGCAATAATGTTTTGGCATGTCTTTTACATGACAAGACTCGTCGCTTTTGTATCAAAGGTAATCAGCAACATAAGATACCTCAATATCAGCCCGGCAGGACTCGGCAGGAGCCATCATGTGACAAGAATCGTGATCGGTATTGCAGCCGCCAACCGTTCTTAAATGAAAGGCAGAGCGCAGTGATAGATGCCCAATACCGACGAGACCATGGCCATGTGCCTTGCTAGTCCTACTTCAACAACCAATTCAACAGTGTAGATGATAGTTGTCAGCTGAGCCACTAGCAATTCATTGTTATTGACAGATTTAACCGGTGATCTGGTTTTTTTCTCATAGGTGGGCATTGCCAAACCTAGATAGATTGGATTACACGGTGGACTGTCAAACTGAGAAACCTTGATGGCTTGCTTCTCACAGATGCATCATGAAAGTCAAGAATTCCCCATTTAGATGAATGTGTAATTTGCATTCAGATACCTAAACAGTGCAATCTCGACCAGAGCAAGATCTGCCAATTAAGAATGCATTTGAATCTTGTTCGTAAGCAAAAGAAATGACCCTGACGTCCTTTCAATGCCATTATTTGTCACAATTGCCATGATTTTAATTCCATACACTTTTGTCCCTCACGTGGACCTGACAAATTCTGAGTTTCCTATTGGCTCGGACAAGGTCGGGGCGCCACCCTGACGTACCAGCGGTCTCCGGGTGCAATCGCCTGTTAGCACCGAGGAGCCCGGCTTTGAAATCATATCCACTAATAGCCACTCAACTTTAACAAACACCTTCAAACCGAACCTCAACCATCACCAATTCTACTCTTCCCATGCTCCGAATATGTTCGCCTCAAGATCGGTAGCAAGAGTCGTCCTAAGACGAGGATGCAATTCCCTGCCCCTGAGGCATTTCTCCACATCCCGGCCCGTCGCTGTCGCCTACCACTCCTACACTCTTCCCACCCACAGCTCAACGCCCCCGAGAAATGACGATGTCCCCGAAACATCAATAACACAACCCGATCCTCTTCCTAAAGTCCATGAGACACGGCCGCCTCCTCAACAACCACAGCATCCTCAACCGCCAAAACAGCAAGAGGTTGCGCCCACACAGAATGCCTCTCCCGCCACCCCGAAGACATCATCGGCACAAGCTCCGAAGCTAAACGAGAAGGAGGCACAGAAGCCAAAGGCAGCCCGACCAAGGCCCAAGCTACGCCCGCGCAAGGCAGCTATGAAGTTGACCCCCTCTGCCGTGGAACAATTAAGGGAACTGCTCGACCAGCCCGAGCCCAAGTTGATCAAGGTCGGCGTACGGAACCGAGGTTGCAGTGGCTTGGCGTATCATCTCGAATATGTTGAAAAGCCCGGCGCTTTCGACGAGGCAGTTGAGCAGGATGGTGTCAAGGTTTTGATCGACAGTAAAGCGCTCTTCAGTATTATTGGAAGTGAAATGGACTACGTCGAGGACAAGCTGAACCAACGCTTCGTGTTCAAGAACCCCAATATCAGTAAGTCGCCACATCACTCTGAGTAGCTACATATGATGCTAACCGACTATTAACAGAGGAAGAATGTGGCTGTGGAGAGTCTTTCATGGTTTAAATGGGTATTCGGCGTTTGGCCATGGCATCAATACATCACGAAACGAAACCATACGACGTCATTCATACTTGGATACGACATGGATCTGAGAGAAGCATGCACAGGCGTCTCATCATCATTTGGCACAAGGACTATTATGACCAAGGTCGTGCCAATCAGGCCGACACATACAATGCATAGAGGCATTTGCGAGTTGCGTCTTGTAAAAACTGAAACAGGAGCCGGCGGGCGTAGGCACGGGAGCCAGGACCTCGCATCGGCATAATCATCGGCGTTAGGTTAAACTGGGATATCACCTCTATTGGGAAAATTCCTCATAAATAAACACACACTATATATGTCAGTCAATACGCAGTTGTACCAATTCGAAAGAAACAAATCTCAAAGCAACTGAAGAGTTATGCCTATGTGTTTGCTAGTTGAAAGTCTGGTTATCAAGAGAATAATGTAAGAGGAGGTTTCACCTTCCAGTTTGAACTTGAGAATTGTGTCCGTGTGAAGAGATACTTCGCAACTTAAATCTTCAGTGTGAAGGCAATGAAATCAATGGAAAAGTATTAGTGGCCAATATAGTAACTTGCAGTCTCTGTCTGTGGGCCTGGAGATTAGGTACTACGTGGTTTGTGCCTCCGTGGGTGAGGATAGGCGTTCGGTCTTCAGACAAGACACGCTCTGTCAATATATATAATAAAACAACACTCTATCAACACAAGCCAAGGTGGCCGAGTGGTTAAGGCGCTGCACTCAAGATTTGACGATCTTTCTCATACGACATGAGACGCATTGCAGTATCGAAAGATGCTTGGGTTCGAATCCCAACCTTGGCAAGGATTCTTTTTTGCTCATCTAGTGTCTTGCTTTACCTGAGAAATACCTCTGCTGTCTAGTAGATAATACGAATACCTTCCTCAAGTCAAGATGGCCGGGCGGTTTAAGGCGTTACACTTGAGATCTGTATGTGATCTTATTACAGAAGACACACGATGTATTGTAGTATCGAAAGATTCTTAGGTGCGACTCTCACAATCTTGATATTATTCTTTTTTGCTTCCCCTCTAGTCTTGCTTGGATACACTGTGAAGTAATAAATTTCTCTTTGAAGGATGTTTTGTTCGCTTAGTCTCATAGCAATGTGTAGACCGGGTTATGTTCTCCCTGGTGAGTTTTTTCTCGTGGCTTTTGAAAGTTATTTCGAGCTTAGTAACCTAGAGCTTCCGGTGTATAAGCTACATATCCTTTTACTCAATCCTCAATATTCGAGAAGATTATATATTTCCATGTCTAATATTATCCTAGCCTTCTCTCTAGGCAACTAGTGTTGTTTCTTATATAAACTTGGTGTATGTGGGAAACCAGCGTGATTTTGTGGTGTCAATCACATGACTTCGCGATGTGTTGCTTTAGATGTTGATGGCCTTTTGATCAGCCAAGGGACTGAACTAAGCAATCATATCGGACTCTGGTGCCAGGCTCTTGGCAACTGCGATGGTTGAAGCTTCTGAGGCGTATTGCTACGTCGAGGTACACCCATGTCGCAACCCAAGAACACCAAGACACTTTGTCCTGGCTTGGCATATTCGGGTTTCGTACAAAACTGCAGGGGTGCAGATGTGGAATTACAATGGCCATTTCGGAGCTGGTTAAAACTGACGATGTCCGTCAGTGCCTTGATAGAGGGGTTGGAGCTCCCAGTTTTGACAGCCGCCAACGAGTTCAGAGCTTTTACGACGAAGTCACTCGTGGCTCTTGGCGGCAAAGAGCGAGGAGCGAATGGCTGTACGTCCAATGTTTGGCAACAGCTCGGTCGTATGTGCTGGTAAGAGGCTCGGCGACTGCTCTCCAGCTCCTTGTCCTCATTTGTCCAAATGTTTTGACGGGCATATTCCTACCAGCGCTCAAAAAGTAAATGGACAAGGGCGACCACTTCTGGGTGTGGTGGGGTGCGAGACTATTCCAGTCTAGTCATGAGACTGGTTTTGCGACGGATGAGAATCTGTTCGTCGTCATGATCCAGCAGCAACATCCCACGCTTCCCCCCTTGAGGTTATTCTGCAATATCGAAAGATGCCTGGGTGCGAACCCCAGCCTTAACATGGTTCCTTTTTGGGTGATGCTCTTCCTGTTTGCCGTCCAAGTATACAGTATTTCTTGTCTTATATATATATCTATACTTTGGTATAGTTGAGATGTAAGAAGCAGCTTGATTCTTCTATCTAAGTCCGGAGAGAGTCGGGCCTTATATAGCCCAGCTAGGAATCCAGAAGGTTCCTTAGGTTTGCCCTTTAGGCAATCTACAGCTAAGGAAACATACAAACATAAATAACAAACAAGCAAGCCTAGGCAAGCATAGCAAATAGAGGCATACGAGTCTGCCTAACAGGTGTACATAACATATACGGGAGACCAGCGCAATCGTGTGGTGCAAATCACATGATTTCGCGGCTTGTGTTGCTTTCGATGTTGGCGTTGACCACGCCCTTTGACGTGACGCATTCTCAAATACCGACGATTAAAACCCCGTAATTTACATTTACTGTGTTCGATGGTAAGCAGTATCACAACCCATCAACTGCCAAGTATCACATTTCACAATTTTGTTACACGCACTTGGCTCAAGAGACTCTGTATCCTGCCAACACCCCATCCATTGAGCCAGAGAACAATGGCAGCCATTACCAAAAGACCCCTCGAAGAACCTCACGAGGATGGGAAAGCCAAAGTCTCCAAAATAAAAAAGCACTCATCACCTACCCCATCCCCCGCCAGCTTCACCACTATCATGCGTCCTCAACTCGCCCTCATCGAATCATCCAGCCGCACCCCCTTTGAGAAGCAAGTATGGTCGCTCCTCTGCCAGATCCCGCGGGGCAGTTTCTCAACCTACGGCATCATGGCCGCACATCTAGGGTCGTCCCCACGCGCTGTGGGCAACGCACTACGACGTAACCCGTTCGCCCCGGACGTGCCATGCCATCGCGTCGTGGCTACTGGGGGCGCGCTGGGCGGGTTCAAGGGAAAGTGGCCCAAGGATGGCGAGGGCATCACGATAGATGAGAAGAAGAAGCTGCTGAGAGGGGAGGGAGTAAGGTTGGATGATAAGGGCAAGGTTATTGGAACGCCGTTTGGAGGGTTTACTTGATGGATTGAGTGTTGTAGTGGTTGACGAGGGAGTGTTATCTGTATACTAAAGTTTATGATTGATTGCACGTTATAATGATTTGAGACAAACCTGTCGAGTTTAATATTCATTGAATGAGAACTGTATCATCTGATGCTATACACACATACTCTGTAAGGACGCCTTGATCCATGTGGGCCTCTTGTACAAACTCTCGGTCACCAACACAGCGAAAGTGCCTAGTGTAGCCGAAACCCGGAGACAATCAGGGCTTCCAAACCGTTTTATTCGTGCCTTCACCTTGAGAAGCAGAAATCGATTCTCCGAAACGGACTTGTATGACCGATTTACCATAGTTGATCGGTGGTCTTGTGCCGGTGAACGGCTGGAATAGGCTTGGCGGTTAAGTAAAAAAGTGGATGTCACAATCTGCGCGGCAGCTGGATCATGGTCACCGACAGTAACGAGGTCTCGAGAACAGCTGTTGAGTGCCATGTATGTCATGTCATATCGTGTCATGTGTCTGTAGTATGAGCGCGGAGAAGCTGCATCTTCTCAAACATCACCGAGGAGAGAAACATCACACTCACCCAGCAATACATAGAAGAATTTACATAGTGTAGCAACTTACACCGTTCAACTTTTGGTCTCAAGTCCATCCGCGGCTAGGAGAGGCTTTATCAAAGAGCGCCAAAGCCAACCCAAAAATACGGTACCAGAGCTTTTTCTGGGGCCCAACTGCAACTGGCTTCTGCGAGTTTGTCGTCACTTTCTCCTCGGTCAATGTCTTTTTCCGACTGGCTACTGACCTCTGGCCCGACAAATCCCGTGCCAGAAAGAGTGGAGTGGGGACCTAAAACAGGCCTGCATTTTTGGGGGGCACTTTGGGGCCCGGGTGGTCTGTCTGGCGCTCCTGATTGAGCAGCAGCGTAGCTTCGTGGATTTGGTTTTCCTCGTCATCCGAAAACCTCTTTTTCTACCTCCTGTGACGATCTAAACGAACTCTCTTATTCCTCTCACCCCCATTTCTCATCTTGAATCTCCCCTCACAATCCTCTTCTCCCCTTCTCTCACCGTCACAATGTTCAAGCTCGGCCGCAGTCGCGCTGTGGCTTCGGCCCTCAACGCCTCAAAGGTATACCCTTATCCTTATCCTATCCCACCCAATCTACAAACAAGCTTGGCTTTGAGATGCATGTGGCCTGTTGCTAACCTTACCTCAAAATAGCTCCAGGTTGCTTCCCCTATCGCTCGATTCCCCGGCGTTCAACAACGACGAGCTCTGAGCATCCACGAGTACCTCTCTGCCGACCTCCTCCGACAGGTAAGGTTTTGTCTACTCTCCTCCTTTTTGCGACTATCCATCCTATCGATACTACGAATAAAAACAATGGGACCATCCTTATCATGATCTTATCATGGGTTCGCTAACCATACCACTCCAACAGTACGGCATTGGTGTTCCCAAGGGTTCCGTCGCAAAGACTGCCAAGGAGGCCAAGGAGATCGCTGAGAAGATTGGCAACGATGATATGGTTATCAAGGCCCAGGTCCTGGCTGGTGGCCGAGGAAAGGGTACCTTCGACAACGGTCTCAAGGGCGGTGTTCGTGTTATCTACTCACCCCACGAGGCTGAGATGTTCGCTCAGCAGATGATCGGCCACAACCTCATCACCAAGCAGACCGGTGCCGGCGGCCGTCTCTGCAACTCTGTCTACATCTGCGAGCGCAAGTTTGCTCGTCGTGAGTTCTACCTCGCTATCCTCATGGACCGTCAGAACCAGTGCCCCGTCATTGTCTCCTCCTCTCAGGGTGGTATGGACATTGAGACCGTTGCCAAGGAGACCCCCGACGCTATCAACACCAACTACATCGACATCAACGTTGGTGTGACCGACGAGATCGCCCGTGAGATTGCTACCAAGCTTGGATTCAGCGAGCAGTGCATCGAGGAGGCCAAGGACACCATCCAGAAGCTCTACACCATCTTCAAGGAGAAAGACTCTACCCAGATTGAGATCAACCCCCTCTCTGAGACTTCTGACCACCAGGTTCTCTGCATGGACGCCAAGTTCGGTTTCGATGACAACGCCGATTTCCGACAGAAGGAGGTCTTTGAGTGGCGCGACACCACCCAGGAGGACCCCGATGAGGTCCGCGCTGCCGAGTCCAACCTCAACTTCATCAAGCTTGACGGTGATATCGGCTGCCTCGTCAACGGTGCCGGTCTTGCCATGGCCACCATGGACATCATCAAGCTGAACGGTGGTCAGCCCGCCAACTTCCTCGACGTTGGTGGTGGTGCCACTCCCGCCGCCATCAAGGAGGCTTTCGAGCTCATCACCAGCGACGCCAAGGTCACCGCCATCTTCGTCAACATTTTCGGTGGTATCGTTCGATGTGATGCCATTGCCCATGGTCTCATCAAGACTGTCGAGAGCTTGAACCTCAAGATCCCCATCATTGCCCGTCTCCAGGGTACCAACGTCGAGAAGGCTCATCAGCTCATCAACGACTCTGGTCTTAAGATCTTCTCCATCGATGACCTACAAACCGCTGCTGAGAAGTCCGTCCAGCTGTCCAAGGTCGTCAAGCTGGGTAAGTTACCTTTTAAAAGTCCCCTAGATATCTGTCGATTTCCAATTACTAACGTCTGCTCAGCTCGTGATATCGATGTCGGTGTTGAGTTCACTCTCGGTATCTAAACTGCACAACTATAATCTTGTCAGATGAGCACGGGTGAAAATATGATGTAATAACAACATATGAGACTGAGCTTCCGGAGGCCGCGGTTCCAACCAAACCGAGAGCAAATCCAACAAACTCATGAAGGAGAGGGAGATGTGGGTGGATATTCCTGTTTTTAATTTAGCATGCATCGGCCCGTCTGGGAGCTCGTGGCTCGCAAGACGTATGATTTCGGTGCTCTCGAATATGTCCGAATGGTTCCATAGAAGGACGGATGATTCAAAGGATGGAAGGGGAATATGGTCTCCAACAAGATGATTTTTCGCGTATCCGCGCCCTGCAGCTTTGCATTGTGTTTCTTGTGCTGTAGTATGTGTGTCGGTGACTTGTCTCTCCTTGGTCTTGGTTGAAGTGTAAAAGTTAAGAAGGTTGTGCGTGTAGCTTTCGACCTCGGTTCCCGATCAATGGAAGCCTGGTTGCATGTTCTGTGTTTTGCATGTCAACTGGTGTCTGGAAGATCTCAACCGGAGTGAGTGGTGGGTGGTATAGTAAGTAAGTTGACGGGTTTTCAGAAGATTTATGTGGTGAGGAAACACCATGTCACTGCTTAGTTATTGTCTGGTTATAAATCCTGAGTGGGCAGATGGCCATGTAAGTACATGAAGACGGTTGGATGGTTCGGTCCAGACTCGGCTAATAGATATCTCGGATGTAAGGGTCCAGTTTATTGCATCGCCTCAGAGCCTCAAGCTTAGACGAAACGTCAGAGACTATTTTTACACTTGGCCTTCTCATGGAAAAGTAAAGAAAGAAGTGGTTTCTGGGGCTCTGTGGTTAGTAAAGAGACACTTGTTAAAAACCAGAGACCTCTCTAAGAATGAATCAACAGGTAGTGTTTGGGAAGGATGTTCAAAGCCACACCGCGTGGGTGAGGCTTGGCGATCTTTGACACACACCACACCACAACTTAAAGTCAGCCTCAACTTTTAAGACTCGACCCCTTTTGCATGCCGTGACTTTTCTTCCTTTCTCGCCTTTTGTCCACGTAACCAAAAAAAAAAAAAAACAAGTTTATTCATGACTCACCATTATGAATAAACTATGACTCAAAAAGCAAACAGGTTCTACCATTCCGCACTCTCACCTACTTACTCCTTAAACTTATCCTCGGTTATTCCTCAGCCCAACAACTTACAGGGTGACCCACGTCAACATGAAAAAAAGCGATAAAAAAATCTCCTGACGTCGTTGGTAGATAAGACGGTATCTCATCCGGGTTGAGCCGCAAGCTAAGAACCAATGGATGGTGCTTGTTCCTGGGTTTCGGGAATTGCGTCGTTCGAGGGTACCCAATTTCCAGACTCCACTGCGGAAGAGCCGCATGCAAGTTCTTTGAGGACATGGGTGTGTGTAAGTAGGTGTGTGTAAGTGTTTGGTTTGGTTTTGCGAATGCCGACGCAAGGCCGACGGGGGCCTTCATCTGAGATGAATCTGTAGATGCTGGAGAGTCTCGTGATTGTGAATAGATGAGAAGTAGATATGTGACGTATGTTTGTGCATGGCGAGAACTACATAGAAGGATATGGAATAACAAAACTAATTCTCAAAAGAATCTGCATACCTCATTAAGTACAGATATAATAGTTTGTGGGCTTTTAAGTCGAGCAATACCTCTGGTATATAGAATCTGGGTTTAGGTATGACGCCGACATACTTGGTTGTAGAAACAGCCAGCTGCAGGACAGGTAAATAGTGTTATGATAGAGAACAATACTACGGTAACTAAACAACTCGTTAAGCATATGCATTTTACTGCTAAAGATTATCCTATGGTGAGGTTGCGCAGGTCATATGCCGCTCACACGTGCCAACGCCTTCAAACCACCACCATCACTAACACGCAACATCCAAAGCCACGCAGAAGTCAACCACCCATCTAAACTCACTCCAACACAAAAGTAAGACCACAATCGCTTACCGCGCCTATATCCTATCACGCACGTGTCACCTTGCATATATTTCCCCAGGCCATTGGGGGAGAAAGGGAAGAAGACTAGAGAATAAAACGCGGGGAAATGGAGATTTGTGAGGGGAAAAGGCATCTAAAAAAAAACCGCGCCATTATCCCATGCAAACGAGCCTTGGCTCTGGGGAAATGGAGGGTAAGCTTGTCTACAAGACCGCCTGTTCAAGAGCAGATTCACGAGGTTCTTGGGCATGATATAAAACGACTGGAAGTAAGCGGTAAAAAATGAAGGCATCGCCATGCGCGATACAGATTCCCGAGTCCACTTTTTGGCCGGACGTCTCTCGGGATCTGGGCTGAAGAGAGGAGAGAGGCAAAAGCGACCCCCCCCCCTCCACGTTCGTGCCAGGATCAAGGGTTTTAGCAGGGGTCCAGCATTGCTTTGATTTGAATGGCTTCTCTTTTTCGTCTCTTGGAGAGAACAGACAAGTCTCTGTTGTAAAAGGCGCTCGGATTTGTTTTCCGGGTCCCACATGCATGCACCCTCTATTGACAATGAGTTGGGGTTGAGTTGGGATGTCGAGAGCATAAATACCCAAGGGGTCGCTGCCTCTTTTCCTCTTGACGAAGGGCGTGTTCTTCGAGAGTTTTGTCTGTTCTTTAGCAAGCGTGTTTTGACCAGCTTATAGACCAAAGTACCAAGCCAAATACTTGCCTACCTTACCTTGCCTTACATACACTCACCTACAACTACATCCTCTTCGGTCTCACACATACTACCATCATCATGCCTTCTTCCGTCAAGAGTTGGTTTGCCCGTCACTGCACTCCTCCACCACCTCTTACAAACAACCCCGTCTGTCCTTGCACAACCTGCTTCAACGGAGGCTCACACTCCAACAACTCTGCCTCATTCTCAATGTCCTCATCATCAACGAGACCGGCAAGGTCATCACGGACCTCAAGCATCGACTCAGACAATGCGTCCTTAAACAGCGGCACAACCATTACATCGTCATACATGGAGACCAACAAGCAATAGACACACCCACATCCACACATAAACAATCCCTGTATTGACTATTTATTGCAACGAATAGCGAGTTCATGATTTTTATCTATACCCGCATCTTTTACGCCTGGCGTTTGTCGGAAACAACAAGGATATCAGTGCTTGACTTGGACTTTGACGGGGCCGATGTGGGTTCAGCCGAAAAAAGGGACAAGGTTGATCGATTCGGCTCGGGTCCGAGGCGGAGCTTGTAAGGCAGGCTCAGGGACGTCTTGTTTTCGGACTTTGAACTTATTAGCATAGAGCGAGATTCGTGAAATGATTATTTATTACCTCTTCATAGCCAACTGTTTGTTCAGTAACTCCTTGACCTCCTTCATGTCTCTTCCCTCTTCCCTCTCGATATTCTCGACCACTTGCATAGTTGTCTTTCCATGCTCATTCTTGGAGTTAACATCCACACCATGCTCAAGCAAGATCCTCATGATTTCAGCGAACCCCCCTGAAGCTGCAACATGAAGCACTGACTTGTCGTGTGGATCTCGCTCAAGTTCCGCTCTCATCAGTCTCAACCTAAGCAGATAGCCCACAATATCCTCCCGACCCTGCCGCACAGCCGCCATGAGAACATCCGGTTCATTGATCTTGGCCCCATACTCAAGCATCAAATCGATGGCCCGAGTTCCCGGATGCAATGCCTGATACATTCCAGCTAAGCACTCCAGCACCGAGAACTTGAAAAACATGCACTTCATATCGGGGTCCGCGCCTTGGTCAAGTAAAAACTTGAGAAACTCGGGCTGCTGGCCGCTCATACATGCTAAGATCAGGGGTGTGCCGCCAGCCATGAACTGTCGGTTGATCATGAGCGGGTCGCTTGATAGAAAGACGGACACGAATAACTTTGAGCCCGATATAATAGCTGAAGAGATGGCTGGTGATTCGATCTCGTTGGGTGGGTAGTTTTTGCGCAAGAACTCGACCACCGCCATTTGGCTACTTCGCACAGCAAGTCTGAGCAGATCGTTTCTGATTCCCTCTGAGGGTGGATATACATCTTGAGCTGCCAAGAGTAGTCGGAGTTGGTGTATATTGCCAGTCTCGACAGCATAGTTAAGGCGAATACGGTCATCCATTTCAGGAGATAGAGTAAAAGGGTTAGTGTTGGGATCCATACTTTCACGTATGGCTCGGGCGATGTCAAGTAGATGTGCAAGAAAGTCAGACACTCTGAAGTACTCCAAGAAAATGGGCGAATAATTAAAATGAAGAAGTAAGACTCCCTAAGGCACATTGAAGAAACAAGACACCATGGAACACAGCTAGGTTACTATCTGCGTAGACAAGACAAGTCCAGCTTGGCCGTGAGGCAAGTACTTTCTGAATCAGTCGAGCATAGGAAGGACCTGATCGATCCCAAGTGCTTTAGTAGTGAACCCGGAAGTAACATGCAGCAACTAAAGCAACTTTGACTTGCATCAAATCGAGCTTGACCTTACGCCTCACAAACCGGCGGTCGGCCCGGAAGGCACCACCATTCCACAAACATCGGCGCCGAAGATTACGGCTAGCTCCCGTGTGGCCCCACTCGATCGCCGATTTTACGGCTCCGGGACTTTTAAGATGAAGCTCCCTCACACTGCAACAATGATGCATTTCATTAGCTGTGTGCATATTATTCGAGACTGGCATGTTCCCAATTGATGTTCTATTGCACTCTTATGAATAGCGCAATATACAGTCTAAACTCAACATATCTAAGCTCAACACCATAATGCGAAGACATTTGGCTACGAACTTGAGCATCAGCTTAACAACCTGATCAGATACAGAGACTCGTACGAACCAAAGGATTTCCTACATTCATATGCCAAGCCACCGCAACAAATTTCAGGTTCTCCTTAACCGCTGGATCTAAACAGCCAGAATTGTGGAATGCTGTCAAGTCTAATCATTAGATACGAGTCCGGTCTTCGGAAAATACCCAAAATGGATATATCAAGAAAGTAGTCCAAGTGATGATAGAATGACATCTTCCTATATCTCTACAACCCCATTTTAGCGGAAATAAAGCTCCATCTTGCTACGTCGCAGCGCTCTACATGCTGCATATCGGCATTACTAACATCATCCCTAGCTTTGACGTCACCTCATCCCACGCAGTCTTCACATCAAACCAAACCAACTAAGTTAGGCAATTTCATCAACAACTCGCCAATTTTCGTTCCTGAATATCATCTCCTTACTCTATTATTCCCTGCCCCAAAGACAATCATGCCACACACCAAAGTTGACCCCGCTCTCCTCGAGGCTCTGGGGTTAGACCCCGCCAACTCGGCCATGAACTCACATGGCGGTTCGGGATTTGCGTCGACGTTCAAGATAACGTCCGAGAAGGATGGGAAGCCAGTCAACTACTTTGTCAAGACGGGAAGTGGAAAAGATGCAGAGGTTATGTTCAAAGGTATGTATACACCATCTATGCTATCACATCATCTAATATCATGATCTTTTCTAATACAACTGATAGGCGAGCACGCCTCTCTCAACGCCATAGCCGATGCAGTTCCCAACTTCTGTCCTCGATCTCATGCTCACGGAGCCCTCTCTTCACGTTCAGGCCATTACTTCCTCGCCACTGACTTTCTCGATCTGGGTTCCTCGGCTCCTGGCGGTTCGGGCAAGTCTCTCGCTGCCAAGGTTGCTCAGCTGCACACAACGCCCGCGCCCATCCCACCTGGCCATGACAAGCCCGTCTTTGGATTCCCAGTGCCTAATTGCTGCGGCGCCACAGAGCAGGATAACTCCTGGCGGACGTCGTGGGCTGACTTCTATGCCGATAACCGCTTGAGACACATTACTCGCCAGGCAATTCGCAACAACGGCCCAGATCCAGAGCTCGAGGAGGCTGTTGAGACTGTTGCTGGAAAGGTAGTGCCGCGGTTGATTGGGGATGATGTTGTGAAGAACATCACGCCTGTCGTTATACACGGCGACTTGTGGAGTGGAAACCATTCCAAGGGGCAGATCGGAGGACAAGGTGGGTGTGAGGAAGTCGTGTATGACCCCTCAGCTGTATATGGTCATTCCGAGTACGAACTCGGTATCATGTCCATGTTTGGTGGTTTCACCAACCACTTCTGGCAAGAGTACAATGAGTTCGTGCCAAAAGCTGAGCCTGTGGCTGAGTGGCCAGACCGAGTAAAGCTATACGAACTGTGAGTCCCCTTGCATTCAAAACACATCAGATACTGACATCATCCCAGATACCATCACCTCAACCATTTCGCCATCTTTGGCGGTGGCTATCGAGGAGGCGCCATGTCCATCATGAGAAAGCTCATAAGCAAGTACGCATAAAGCAGCCAAGAATACAGAGACGATAGAATAATGATAAAGATACTGGATTTATGATTTAAATGCAAATATGCCTCAACGCCTCATCGTGCCCGCTGTATACACCCAAGTCTAAGTATAAGTATAATGATAATGAACCCCGCCAAAACATCGCCAGAAATGCAAATGCTTGTCCAAAATTCTTCGAAACCAAAGATGACTGGCTCATCGTTCATGCTGCTAGCATGGCTGGTTGCTTTGCCCTCTCGGCCTGCGCCTCGACTTGTTGCTTCTGCTGTCCCTCGGGTAGATGTGCGTTGGGAACAGATGGTAGCTCTTCGCTTGGGCCTGCGAGCTCGGCTTCGAGGGCCTCCAATTCGTCTTCCACCTCTTGCTCGTCGTGATTGGAGATACGACCTCCGAGCATATCGCTGACTTCCTATAAGGGTGTAAGCATAAGGATATTCCATAAAACAGCCTGATCGTAGTAACATACCTGCTGATACGCAATAGCATCCGCCGTCTCTCCCATCAACTTCTCCACGTGCTCTATACCGCCCATCTCTGTATGAATCTCCTTGAGAACCTTGGTGCCCTGCTGCAGTCCAAAGACAACATCTTTTTGTATCAGTGCAAACTCGACGTCGTTCGTCAGCTTTTCGAGCTGCGCTAATTGCGCATCCGTCTTGGCCAGCAGCGACTCTTGGTACTTCTTGCGCCGCAGCGCCAACAGAGCGCGCTTCTTGTCGTTCTTTGCCAGCATTTGCTTCGCGATATCGGTCTCTTTGTCTGTGAGGACTGTAATACGCCGCTGGTACTGATGGAGCTTATCACGCTGAATCTTCATATCCAGGATCGCCCTAGAAGGAGAGCGATGTTAGTACTGGCGGTCACGAGCGCAATCGCGGGGAGAGATTGCGAGTCTTTGAGGGACTTGGCTTACTTGTCCTGGGCTGTGACTTTGCTCGCGTTTCCGCCCATGATGAGGAGCGCGGCTGTGAAATTAGCCGTGGGGGAAGCTTATCGTAGGGTTTGTCGGGGAGAGATTGCGCGACAATTTGGGATTGCTTGTCAGTTCGACTCAAGATTGTCACGAGGGAGAGCATCGTCATCGGCGCGGAAACCGGGGTCCAGGGTCTTATCGATAAGCGAGACCCCTCCAGGTGGACATAATTCCGCGATCAGCATCTCTAAGTGAAAGCCATATAATCGAATTCAACTATCCTTCATACCTTTTATGAACCTCTTGTTGAGCATACACAGGTAGCCCCCGCCTCAACAGTAATACTCCATAGAAAATACCAGAAGTCAAGATGAAATGTTGGAGGACACGTTTGCGTTGCTTTGAGCCAAGTCAAGCTTTCGGCGTCAAATGAAAGCCAACAACCTTAACCGTTGGCAATTTACGCAACCAGGTGGCGCCTGGAAATTTGTCTGAATTTATGATGATTCTTATAATTTAGGGCATAATTCCAATGATTTTAGTAATAGACTACGCTCATAATCATCCTAAATTATGTGTATTTTCCTATTAGTCTATGTCCTCCGAAGCCGGCCAAACTGACTTCAAGACGGTCAATACGGCACAACAACACAAACACGGTCGAACTACGGAAGGTGAGGAATTAAGCTCACAACATGATTGTGTCATAGTTTTACCTTACAAAATAAACAAGTGTGTAGCCTTGACAACCTGGCAGCCTGGTTTAAGATGTAGTCGCAGACGTGTAAATATAGGGGGCTGCTCGGTGATTCTGTCACCTTATTCCTGGCATCAACTTTTTTTTGTGATTGACAGACAAGATGGGTCTTGAACTTGACATCCACAACCTTGCGCAACCACAACAACAACAACCTCCGGTCGACATGACGCTGGGCGCCAAACGACCCCGTCTCAATTTGAGGCAGGGTCTTGACCGCGACGTCTATCTGGTCTTGAAAAAGCTCGAAGATGCCAACGACGGGAAGCCCTTCAAGACGGTTACAGCCATTTACGACGCCATCAAACGGTCCAATTCGAGCCTTAGCCGACAGAAGAAGCGTCCCCTAGAAGATTCGATCGATCGCGTAATGCGATATCGTAAGGAAGAGCTAGGAGATTCGAGCGACTCGGAAGCTGCCCTCGAAGAGCCGCCCAAGCCCGACGACGACCGTTTCTTGCTTAACAGGCAGATGACCAAGCATTGGCACCAGCCTTCAACAGCGGCCCAGAATTCAACAGCCCAGGACTCAGCTACCCAGCCTTCGAACGAAGGATCCCGTGCGATCAAGAAGCGCCGGGTACAGGAAGATGGCGAAGACCGCGCAAAGGACGGCGCCACAACACCAAAGGGCGCCTTGACCGACACAGATGCTGCGCCTACAGAAAGGCAAGAGAAGGAGAAAACGCCTCTGAAAAAGACGCAGAAATCGAGCCGTTTCAAGGTCGAGCATCCTTCCGACCCGATACAATTAGGAGGTGTGAGCGAGATCCAAACGAACCTCTTGAAACAAACACATTATCTCCTGAAATGGCCAGAGGTGTATGCCGCCAATGGCTGGCGAAAGCTCCCCGGTATCCTACTGTCAGGTCCGCCGGGTATTGGCAAGAAGTCACTAGTCAGATCCGTTGCAGCCAAACTCGAGGTGCCGATTGTGTCTCTTACCGGATGCTTTGAGGATCTGGAGCGCATGGAGAGGAGCCTCAACGACGCGATTGAAGAAGCCATGAGGCTGGCCCCGTGCATCATCTTCATTGAGCAGCTCGACTGGTACATGTCGAAACCTGGTGGAAGCGGACACAGCGAAGGCCAGCGTCGCAACGTTACTCAGTTCATGCGACAGATGCAGCGGATCGCGGCCGATCAAGACAAAGACAGACATATTCTTGCTGTGGCTACGACTTCGAGAATCACAGATGTTGACCCTGCGGTTCTTAAAACGGGCCTGTTCGAGCGCACGATTCAGATGAGGATACCAGACCTTGAGGCTCGACAGGATATCCTTAGCCTCGTGACAAGGAACGCGAACCTAGCAGAGGATGTCAACTTTGCAGAACTGGCCAAGATTACACATGGGTTTGTCGGTGCCGATATCGTCAGTGTCGTGACGCTCGCGCAGCAAATTCCTGCGGAGCGCATCATGGACAGCGATCAATATCGGGACCGTCTACTCGACCTCCAGAAACCCCCTTCGGACCAATTCGCAGACCTTATGGAACTCGCCGATGAACAACCTCCTGCGCCCTTCCCTGAACCACCTAATGACCCTGTTACCCAGGAAGACTTCAAAACAGCCATTAAGGACTTTGTCCCCTCGCTGCGAAAGGAGGGCTTCACTGTTATCCCCAACGTCACATGGGCCCAAGTTGGTGCTCTCAAAGATGTTCGCGAACAACTCGACATGTCCGTCATTGGCCCTATCAAAGACCCCGAACTTTATCGTCGGGTCGGTCTCAGTCGACCGGCTGGCTGTCTCCTTTGGGGTCCCCCAGGCTGTGGAAAAACGCTCGTTGCCCAAGCTGTGGCCAACGAGGCCCAAGCCAGCTTTATCCTTATCAACGGACCGGAGCTTCTCAATAAATATGTTGGTGAATCAGAACGTGCTGTGCGTGAGCTGTTCAACCGTGCACGCTCCTCTACACCCTGCATTCTCTTCTTCGATGAGATGGATTCCCTCGTTCCTAAGCGTGACAACGCCTCTACCGAAGCCGGCACTCGTGTTGTCAACGCCCTCCTCACCGAGCTCGATGGTGCCCAAGACCGTGCCGGCGTCTATGTCATCGGCACAACCAATCGTCCGGATATGATCGACCCAGCGATGCTTCGACCCGGCCGTCTCAACGTGCGTCTCTTCGTTGATCTACCTACGCCTGACGAACGAGTCGATATCCTGCGTGCTATCTACCGCACCAGTCACCCCTCCGCGGCCCCCGCCGAATTCGAGCATCTTGATGCTGTTGCTCGTGATAACCGGTGCAATGACTTCAGTGGTGCAGATCTGGGAGGACTGCATACCAAGGCGGCCGAAAGCGCGCTCAAGAGATGGCTCAAGGGGCAAAAAACCGAATCTGAAATTGACAATGTGGACTGGGAAAATGCACTTTCGACAACACATAAAAGTGTGCTAAACCCAGAGACGTATCGGAAGTTGGAAGTGAAGCTTGGGAAGTCTAATTAATAATGGTCTTTTATGAGTTTAGATGAGTATTCCCAATAGAATTCAAGTATTTTTCTAAATATTATGATCGGATTTGATATGTTTTATGATGAGATTAACAAATTATGATTAAACTATAGTAGTATTATGTCTTAATTTATATATACCTTTTCAAAGAAATGACCAAGTTTACCAAATTTTTGGCAAGACTTTATTATTCTCATAGATGGTTCATCCTGAAGTTGAGCAGTTTTTATACATATCTTCAAAGGAATAACCAACTTCATCAAGTTTAGACGACTTGGTCATTCTGAGAAGTACTTCATCTCAAAGATTAGTACTACCTAGTTTGGGATGCAAGTTCGATCACCTGCCAACCCTGGCTCTTTTACATTGCTCTATAAGTCACTTGGGGCACCCCAACCTCCATGAAAGAGAGAGTCCGATCGTTCACCTTCCCTCACCCTGGCTCACCGATTACACCGAATCTCCAAGCCAAGCCACCTCGTGGCTCACCCTTCTCCAACTCGGAATGAAACCTCATCTCATCTCCTCAGCATTTTAGCCAGGGGCAGCTCGGAAATCTCCAAAAATAAAAATTAAAAAAGGACAACCACACCGCTGATCGCCGCAACTCGCCGCAGGTCCCGCATGCGCCGTCGGAGCAACGGAGAGCCTCGGAAATAGCTCGGCAATCCTACTCATGACAACATGAAAAAAAGTGTGAGCAAAATATTCATGCAAAACGGACCGTTTTACAGAAATAGACCCTCTTGTTTATGGGTCGCTCGGTTATCGGAGGGAAAAAACAAGATGTAATCGTAATTGACAGTCTTGAGATTGGTTCGTGATAAGAGCGAAAGAGTGAGATCAGAAACTTGTCATGGGCGACGTGACGATCACGGTGTACAAATTACACGAGTATGAGCAGCAAGTGAGATAAAGAGTTGAGAATTAAAACATCAGAATTTTATCTGTCTAGTAGCACAAAAAATTGGCTCTGGATGTAAAAGAGGCGGACACTTTCGTTATATTCATGTCATTCCCGTTCCGCCTCATCCAACGCCGGGCTTTCTTTCTCAAAAAGTGCATCGTACGAAGACGCATAAAGAGGAGATGGGAATAGGTATAAGCACATGGCATGTCTTAACAGGTGCTGTATGGTCTATAATACAATCGCCTCCGGGCGCCCCCCATCTATCGAAAATCGTAACATTACACGCGATCTATAGTCGCTTAAGCAGTAGCATCCTTGAGGTAGCTGTTGAGAATAAGTTAGCAATTGTTGTAGTACAGTGAGGGGAATAGAGTGCGCGGCCAGCTTAAAGTCGTCCATCTCACAAGCGACAACTCCCAGACAAGGAGTCGTAGCGGTGATTGAGATTGTTCAGGAAACAGTCCGCAACTCAGTCGGTGTAGTGACTTACGCAATGAGGTCGTTTCGGTCCTTGGGCTTCTTCAGGCCACCGAAAGCCATCTTGGTACCGGGAATGTACTTCTTGGGGTTCTCGAGGTAGTCGAAGAGAGTCTGGTCGTTCCACTCAATGCCCTTCTGCTTGTTGGCATCGGTGTAGGAGTAACCCTCGACGGAACCGGTCTTGCGGCCCCAGAGGCCGTGCAGGGCAGGGCCGATCTTGTTACCGCCGTCCTTCTCGACGGTGTGGCACTGAGCACATCGGGTCTTGAAGAGGTTGGCACCCTTCTTGACGTCGCCGCCTAGATATTGAGTTAGTAAATGTCTCTGGTGAGAACCAGCGCTGGTGAGACGGAGGCAGGTGAGGCTGCTGAGAGTAAGAGAGGGTGGGAGAAGATCGCTATGCTGTTCAGAGGCGTCGCACGGGCTGTTGAGGAGCCGTTATCGACACATCGTGGTCATGGAGAAAACCGGTTCTGGGTAAATGACGCAGGCACAGGGTCAGCTGGACTGCCGCCGTTGGCAACCGCTGTAGCGTCCTCTGCCTTTGTCAAAAACACCCGGATTCCCTTCGACCGCCGAATTGAAGTCGTGATATCCTCTGCGCAAAGCGTCTCCTTCTCATGATCCTCAATTGGCCTCCCAGAGTCTTGCGCTGCCTCTCGTCGCAAACCAAAGGGGGGGTGCTGCGTGAACTTACCGCCAGCCATTGTGAATGTAGATGGTTATTAGGGGGTTTAAAAGTGGTGGTATAAACAATAAGAGGCGTTAGCCAAAGACGTGCAAGAGGTCGTTTGAAGGTTGAGAGTGTGGATGTGGAAGAAGGAGGGAGAAAGGAAAAAAGTTGCAAGCAAGAAAATAAAACTTTATGACAGCATGACACAACCGGGCTCAGGCCAAGCGGAAGCGCTCATTCTCTTGGACAGCCACAGGTGGCTAGGGCAGATTCAACCAATCACGGTGCGAGAGTAAGTAAGCCGACATTGGTAGCCCCTGCGCCCAGCCATTGTGGCTCCGGGTAAAGTCGGACCATGAGAATGAAAGCGGGTCCCCATCGGCGATGGTCCATTTTTCTGGGGATCAACCAACCTCAGGCCTTTGTCGACGAGAGAAAAAAATTGATTCCTCAGTGAATTGCATCTTGTGACCCTGTCAGTCCTGCTTTTCCCAAGCCAAGCCCGACCCAAACCAGGACGGGCTTAGTTGGTAACCGGTCAAAGACGGAGTGGGACCGCCGTCCCGGACCTTTGTTTCTTTCCCCAACGGCTCCGGAAAAAAGATTCTTCTGTTTGGGAAGCGTGAGGGCATCACGACTGCTATCACAATAACGACGCTCGAAAGTCACAAGAGGGGGAGAACAAAGAACACCTGCTTCCGACTCCTGTATATATCGACATAATGACCTCCCGCGCTATAATCCCCCGCTTTCTTCTCCCTCTTCAGGGTCCTCTCTGGCGTGGCATCAGCATCCCACTTTCTCAGAACAGCATCCGAATTCGCTTCGCCTCATCATCATCAAAGGAAAAGCCCATCGTTCTCGAGAAGCCCGCCCGCTTCAACCCTCCCTCTCACGGTTCCCGCCTCAAAAAGAACCATGTGCCTAAGCACTATGGCCCTGACCTCACCACTACCGAGATCGCCGCCCAGAGCAGGAAGAACTATCCCGGCATGATGGCTC
>JABEXW010000886.1:0-29623 GCA_013266185.1 Fusarium sarcochroum
GTTGTAAGGCGCCATAACCACTACGATTCATAAGATGAATAAGTGAAAGCAATGGAATTAACTATAGTGACGGTGGTTCTGAAAGGGCTTCTGAGGAGACAAACAAGGTCCGAAGCTGTGGTTCCAATAGGCATGGAACCCGGTCTGGTCAACATAAAGTGTTGGCAAATTCTTATTTATGACATAGAAAATCTATCGGTTTAGGTGAACCACGACACTATTTATACAACTCCAACCCATCCTACTCCAGACTCTTGAATGCAAAATATTTCCTACCACGCCCGAATGCACGTTTACATGAGCAATCTCCAGGCACCAAGCAATAATGCCGCGAAACCAGTGCACACACCCATCAGCCACTGCAGCGTCTGGAACTTGACCTGTTCCAGCTTCTCTCGCAGCGCCGCAACCTCCTGTTCAATCTTTGTCTCCGTCTCCTTGATCTTGAGCTCTTGTCCCACGGCTTCCTCGCGAATGCGACCCTTTTCTAGGTTGAGGTCAAGGCGCACGCTGGCCTGTGTGCGGCTGATTTCATCGCGCAGTCGGCTGCTCAGCTTGGCGATGTCGTTTGTTAATCGTTCGTTTGCCGTGCGTGTTGTGTTCGACTCGGAAGAATCGGAAGAAAGGAGCTCGGAGCGTAGCTTGGCGAAGTCTACTTTCTGGGTATATGTTGCCTTGGCGGCGTCCTCGCGTAGGACCATTGTGCGGGTAAGGTTTTGGATACTGGGATACAATGTTAGTATAGTTTTGATATATACACCAATATACCTAAACGCACCTCTCTTCAATAACATCATTGAGCACCTTCATCATAGCGACCGACTGCTCCTCGGTAAACCCTTCGCCCTGTAATCGCTTTACGAACTTGAGTGTGTCAAAGTGGTGGTCTCGTTGTCTGACGGATGTCGCATGAAACGCTCTTTTAAGAATTGGGCTACCGGCGCGGGGAGGATGACATCGAGGAACAGGGCCAGCCTGGAAGGATGCAAACGAACGTCGTTGATCGGAAGGGATAGAGGCGAAAGGCCGGGCTGCCCGTGATACCGACAGCGGAGCACCCCAGCTGAGACGGGGAAGAAGAAAGCGAGGCAGCATCTCGGCTACTGCGACAGACGGGACTGCCATAGTAATGTGTGCCGGTTGGCTCTCTTTATTGGGACTGCGATTTCGGCGATGCGGATGGAGTTGAAGAAATCTACAAGGTAGGTGATCTAAGATGCGCTTGTGACGTTGAATTGAGAAGAGCGGGAAACACCGGCTTTGATTGGCCCCTGAAGCTAAGGATGTTTGTAGCCAATGAGAAGGCCGGGGTGTTAATTTCGTGGCCAATAAAGGGAAGGCGGATTTGATGTGACATTGAGATCTGATAGCATTGACCAGGTGATGTTGATCCTTACTCCTATCCTTAGTTTTCTATCATTTTATTGAGTACTACGTATGCTCTATCAGATAACAACTGATGTCTTCAGAAGAGAAAAATAAAGGTTTCCCTCCGAAGGCCCTTGCTATTCTGGAACTCATGATACTGTTCCCCACTCAGATTTTGGTGGCAGATAGCCACAATGCAGTGCGGTTTGCACCGGTAGAGACAAAACTCCGATTGCGACACAATGTGAATTCAGTATCACTGCTTTGTAACAGTACTATTTAAAAAGTATATCCTAATGAAACTTGTTCTTTATATATGTGTAGCTCCTTAGGTATGATATGGTATCTTTATTATTTTAATACGTCTCGTCTAAAGCTTCAGAGTAGATCCCTAGATAACTATGTCCCGAGAAACCATCATGCGGGAAACCCTGATGAAACGGTACTCATAGCTGCTTACCAGGCTGCAAAGTCTCCGACGTTTGCTCAAAAAGTCGGACTCGGTGTAGAGATAAGGGTGTAATTATCTATCATTTTCCGGACTTAACTTCGAGGTTTAATTCCGCATATGTAACCCAACTTAACATCAAAACCTCCTAGTTGATGACCACCACGGAGAACAACTTCCACAATGAGGTTATCTGATGCATAATCATGCCGCCAATCTGGCTAATTGTCTGCGAATCACTGTTCCATCATGAGTGTGTAGGTCGGGTCATCATATAAGGGTCTTTACTCAAGCCCGTAAGCCGGATTTAAAGGAATTCCGAATCCCGAAAGCAATATCCAGGCGGCGTTCACCCACCAACATGTCTTGCCCAAGTCCGTTCGTTCTCTTCCAAAATCAATACTACCCCCTTCAAGACCGCATTCTGAATTCCTGTCAGCCCTACTGCGCGACCGGGATTTACTCGTTTTCGTTTGTTTGTTTACATACCGTACACGGAATTGATCTGTGCCGCTCGCACAAGCAAGCCATGGCACCACCAGACCTATCAGCCTCCAGTGCGTCAGGTACACCAGCTGGCTATGGGCGAGCGTGCACTGCATGTCAAAGAGCAAAGTGCAAGTGTATCCTGAGACCTTCTGGTCAGGACTGTGAGAGATGTTATCGTCTTGGAAAACCATGCCAGCCAATGGCAACTGCGCGAAAACGGGTTGCTAAAAAATCATCGTCTTCAAGGACAGCTCAGCTAGAAGAGAAGCTCGAGGACCTTGTCACTATTTTACGCGCGGCTCAACCTTCAAATGGAAATCTTCAATCATCGAGTGCCGGCGAATCCAGCCCTCTGCTCAATTCCTCGAACATGGGTCACCTTACTAGCCGCTTAGAATCTCTAGCAACTGCAGCAGCTTCTTCTTCCTCTTCGGAAACCCAGGCTCGTGCATACACTGTGCCTCATAGTTATGGTTCGAGAAGCACAGTAGATACCCACATGGATACGTCACCTTCCAGCAACGGCGACGACACATCTACGCTTCCTGAGCCTACCCCAGAAGAGGCCGAAGTGTATCTTGACAAATTTAGAGAATGGCTGAAGAACTTCCCTTGTATGATCTTACATCATGATACAACGGCGGAGTCCCTGCGCAAAGAGAAGCCGTTCCTATGGTTATGCATCATGAATATTACCTCAATGTCTGTCGAACAACAGATGAAAATGAAGGACCGGGTTCGTCAAGAAATCGCTACAAGAATCATCATTAACCACGAGAGAACCCTGGATTGTCTTCAAGGACTCATCTGTTACATTTCTTGGTTAGTTGGCCTATATCTTCTGCTCGTGCCGTGGTCTGACTCTTTTGTAGGGCCTCAACCACCTCAAGCCCCGGCAAGCCCTTTATCATCACATTCTGCCAAATGGCCGTTCTCCTTGCTTATGACCTCGGCCTGACCAAGGCCCCTGTTGAGGAACAATACTTTACAATATGTTTCAAGATGTGGGGAGGACGACCTCCTCCTCCTCGGTTACGCACCTTAGAAGAGCGACGAGCTGTCGTGTCACTCTGGTTCCTGACCTCAGTGTAAATCTCATTTTCCTCACCCTTTGATCATTCACTAATTCATTTAGCATGTCTTCCTTCGTCGGCAAAATGGATGCTCTCCACTGGACACCACACATGAGTGATTGCCTGGATGCATTGGAAAGAGACAAACAGTATCCATCTGATGAGCTGCTAGTCGCTTTTATCAGGTATCAGCTTGTTGCAGATGAGGCGCAGAAACTATTAGTTCGCGATGTCATGGGCGAGTCATCACCGGCACCTACCTACATTTTCAGAAAGAGCTTGCTTGGTAAACTTCAAGCAGTCCGTGACGGATTATCATTAAACATGCCCGTAACCCGTAAGTTGAACTGCATGCTGTTGGTTAAGACATGCTGATGAATTATAGCGGTATTGCAAGCACATTCACTTGCGACAGAGGTTCAGGTCAACTCTGTCGGGCTTTTCATGCAAAACATCCCAGTCAACCAGCGAATTGAAAGCATGTATTCCTGCCTCAGAGCAATAAGATCGTGGTACGATGTGTTCTTCGGTATTCCGCCAGAGGAGGTCCCAGGAGCACCTTTCGCAATATATATCCAGCTGTCACAAATTCAAATAGCTCTGTATCGGCTCACTACCTCTGAGGACCCTGCCTGGGACAAGGACCTCGTCCGAAATACAGCGGATTTACTCTCACTCTTGGACCAAGTCATTAGTTTTTTTACGCAACTGGATTCGGTCTATAAGATGAAAGTCAACGGAGGCGAAGAGACAGTATTCCTCATGGGAGCCAAAATCATGCGCAACATCCGGACTTCGTGGGAACCTACGCTATCACGGCATCTCGGAAGCACGTCTTCATCATCAGCGAACCAAGAAGCAGATCAATCGATTCCAACCTCGCATCCGACTCAGGCAACCATGGATATGGCAAATGTCAACATGATGGATTTTGGTGATATTACATGGATGTCTGACGTTTTTGGGCCCTGGGAGTTCTAGTACCTCAGTGAAGGGGTCGGAGTCTCACAATGCACCGGGTCCGATTGCTAGCTCACGAAGGATTCATAGTGTGGTCAAGTGTGGGACGGAATTCCGTTCCCAACGCAATACCCAACTCCGCTCCCCTTACACCACCAGGTTTAACAACATGATAATAATTTAATCCCGGTACCCGGATCGGGAAGCAGCCTACGAAATTCACCCCGACGTTAGCCCTGCTTACAATTTATCTGTTTGCTATATGAAACATTCAAATATGCAGAGCACCCAACATGCCAAGCAACCTTTCATACACATTACGCTTCACCTGGACCTACATCCCAATACAAAGACTCCATCATAAGTCTTGACACAATGGCCACAGCAACATCCAAAGAGGAACAAAGTGAACCTCAAACTATCATTGCCGATGAGGAGAAGACCGAGTCTCAATCCAACGCGCCGACACTTCATGAACCTGCCCAAGATGAAAAACAAACGAAGCCAGAGGATGGCGATGTCCCGACAGAGAACGAAAACGACAATGAAGAGCCTGAATGGTTAACGGGGTGGAAACTTACAAGCATGATGACCTCTCTTACTCTTGCTGCTTTCCTGATGCTGTTGGACATGTCTATCATCAGTACTGTATGTGAGCCTTCATCTTGTCGTCGAATCGTTCCTGAGTGCTCATCGAATTCAGGCTGTCCCTCGTATTACCTCGGATTTTCACTCTTTGACCGACATAGGATGGTATGCTAGCGCGTACAATCTCGCGAGGTAGGTCAGCGCTAGATCGGTTCCTTTCATATGGCTGACTCAAATGCAACAGTGCTGCCCTACAGCCGCTTACCGGCAAAATATACATGTATTTTAACACAAGGGTAAGACAACCGCTACTCGAACTCGTCACACAATGTCTCATGCGTTATAGTGGATCTTCTTGGGGTTGTTCTTCATCTTCCAACTGGGCTGCCTCATCTGCGGCGTTGCGCAATCGTCCGTCATGCTGATTATTGGTCGAGCCATTGCTGGCATTGGCTCTTCCGGGATCCAAAACGGTGCCCTTACCATAATTGCGAAATCGGTGCCCATACACAGACGTCCTGCACTTATTGGTATCCTCATGGGGTGTGCTCAGTTGGGACTTGTTAGCGGTCCTCTGATCGGGGGTGCTTTCACTGAGTATACTACTTGGCGATGGTGTAAGTCTTGCCAGTCTATATTCGAGCCGAATATTTAATGTTCTAACTACTTCCCCAGGCTTTTACATCAACCTTCCAATCGGGGCCGTCTGTGCCGCCTTGATCCTCGTCGTCCACATTCCCGACCATCGAAGCGTTCGTAGAGACCAAAGCGCCATAAAGATTCTGACGACTAAACTCGATCTCACTGGCTTCGCCATCTTCTGTCCAACTATAATTATGCTACTGCTGGCACTACAATGGGGCGGTAATGAATATGATTGGGACTCTGCGACAATTATTGGCCTCTTCTGTGGCGGTGGTGTTCTTCTCCTGATTTTCCTTTTCTGGGAGCATCGCGTTGGCGAGGGTGCTATGATCCCGCTCCCCATCGTGCGCAAGAGAGAAGTCTGGACTGCGTGCCTAACACAGCTGTTTCTTTTCGCTACGGTCATTATGGCATCGTTCTATTTGCCCATCTATTTCCAGTCGATCAAGGATGCTTCGCCGTTCGACAGTGGTGTCGACTTGCTTCCCAGCATTCTCAGTTTGATCTTGGCAGCTGTCATGAGCGGCGCTCTGGGTAAGTCCTTATGCTCTGGACCTTGTGGTAAATGACTTACTAACAAACAACAGCTCAGAGAGTTGGCTATTATCTGCCGTTTGCCACGGCCAGCGCAGTATTGTCTTCCATCGGGTTCGGACTTTTGTCCACAATGAATCCTCACACTTCGACTGCCAAATGGGCTGGCTATCAAATCGTGATGGGTTTTGGACGTGGCCTTGGACTACAAATGTCTATCCTCGCTATACAAGCCAATACGAGTCCTGATATCACTCCTATTGCTATGGCTGTGCTAGTCTTTTGCCAGACTTTTGGTGGCGCCATCTTCGTCTCCGCTGCCAATGTCATTTTCACCAACAAGCTTCGCGACGAGCTCGAATCACGACTCCCTAATATTGACACCCAATCAATTATCGATGCTGGCGCTGGAGCAGTGAGCGACATTGTGTCTCCAGCGAATCTACCACAGGTTTTGAGCGCATATTCTGAAGGCGTGCGTGCGACGTTTCTGCTATGTGTAGCCTGTACGAGTATCATGTTCTTCACGTCTTTTGGTATGGGTTGGAAGGATATTAGACAGAGGAAACCTGTTGTGGCCGGTGCAGTTTAAGTAATCGAGAGACAAGGATATTGTGAAATTGACACGGATCGCTTGGATAGGTAGACATGGTTAGGAGTACTTTGGTATGGTTCTACGGCGTTGGTGGCTTGTGGGATATAAACAGGTTGACCATCCCAACTTATGATAGAACAAATCAATAATATGCACTTTCATTGAAACACTATAGCACGTTGAACTAGTTACATAGGTTCACTTATGGTCGCTTCCTACGTGGGTGATGATGATTGCTGTTTTGATGCAGCTCCACGATTTTCTGTAGGGTAAATCTTTTTTCTCCACGCAAATCTTGATGGTTTGATACTGCACTCATGCATCCTCACGTTGGTTTTTTCCTTGCCAAGAGAACATTTCCTAAAATTTGCATCTCTAATAATCCACACTTCTGGATAATTCGAGAAAAACTTCTTGGATATTCAAAAGGGCCTAAATCACATTTCGCTACTATGGACCGATCAAATCGACCTCGCAATCGACAACCTCGCCCCCCACGTCAACAGCAGAACAATCAACGAGGCGGCTCATCGCGACCATCTCGCGCACCAGCAACACCGCAGCAAGCATCAGGCACAGTCCCGACACTACAGCAAGTTATTCCTGGCGCATCAGTTTTCATTATCCTAAAAGAAGACCAACCTTCGGGCGAGGAGACGCAGGGGATAGTGCAAGACATTCTTACGCGGGGCAATCATCCACGGGGAATCAAGGTGCGATTACGAGATGGTCAAGTGGGCAGAGTGCAAAGAATGGGAAACTCCTCAGCTGCTTCCACTGTGTCATCAGGAGCGCAAACACAGTCGTCAAGATTCACGATGCGGTATACGGATGTGAGGCGAGATGACGAGTTTGCAACTGGGCCGCCACCGAGGAGTTTGGCGGATTTCATACCGGATGTTGATGAGGGTTTGGGGAGTGCGCCGGCTGCTGGTGTTGAGACGGTCAAGTGCCCGTTTTGCGATGAGTTTGAAGGAGATGAGGTTGCTGTTACGCACCATATTGATCAGCAACATTTGTCCTAGTGATGAGTTTGGGATATTATGTCTGAAGTTTGATCAAGCAATCTGTGATAGATGGAAGCTGGGCACATCTTTCACGAAATATAAGTTGATTGGAGATGGCTTGCTTCGTTTTGTGGCTGAGATAAACAAGCATGCAAGGCATATGTCTCAAGCAGTTGCTATGCCAAGATCCCTGCGCAGGCCATTAAGAATATATTGGTTGATCTACCTTTGAACGAGACAAACCTTGATAAGTCAAGGTATGATAAAGTTCAACAATGGGTGGTGGAATGTGGTTGTTTGTTGCTCTTGTCCATGACGGAAGACATGATTGTATCATCAAATAAATAGTGATTGTTCTATCACGCGCCTATTGACCGATGGAAAATTGAAGGTTCGCGCATGCACAACGTGCATTGACCTGAACTTGAGCTGCTGTGCTACACTACAGCTATAGTAGGTACCTTCTTCGCTCATATGCAGGAACTCGTATCATGAAGCTTCGGAGGAATTCCAAATTAAGTTTATCATTACCAATTATCAATTTCAATGCCTCAGCAACGAAAATTCAATCCGAAATAGCATTGATGCTGTCAGTTTAGGCGAGATACTTCACTCTTTGAATCCACGTCTCTCGCCAAGTTATTCAATATCTCAAGCTTCCCCCTTTTCGCTAGGTAGCTAAATTGGCGCCTATTCTTAGGTGCCCTGATGACGAAAGCTCGCTTGCTTCAATCTCGGCCGGGTCGGAATATCATAGCCCCTGACACTGATTCATTGGCTGGTTGAAATAAGCTGTCAGCATTGGCTGCCAGTGCCCGGTTGCCAGCTCTCAGGCACGGCCGTAATTGACCTAAAAGATACGTACCCTCCCCTTGAAGTGCAGCTCCTGCCCTGAGCGGTCCGTCGCAGCTGCCCTGTGGCTCCTCCCAAACAGAACAGGTAACGTAACCCAGAAAGCGACCTGGACCTTTCTGCTCTCTCCTTTACCCAAACATCCTCAACTCTATTTCCATCTCCCACCTCACGCCCGACGACGAATCCGCCTGCTCCCTTTCAGCAGCACACGAATAATCGCGATTCATACGTCGTCACTTCGTTTCCTTTTCCTTTCGAGTCTTCGCGCGCGCCTTTGTTTACCCCGAAACCTCGTACTTCTAGCCCGTGCCACGCGGCGCATGGAAGCTTCTACGTCGCCCTCTGAAGGCCACTCCAACATAATCCCTGGTGATCGATCCGAGATCGACTCCAATTCATCAAAAACCGTTTCCTTTGTCCGCACTCGAGGCTAGGAGCATCGATTTGAAGACGGTCCGTTTTATATCATCGTAGGCCACACCGGCGTCATGGCGCCTCTGCCCATCAAGTTTCAGGAGCTCGTCCAGCTCGCCAACGTTGGCGTGGACACCCAGAGCATCGGCTTCAACTCCTGCGTATGTCCACAGCCCTGCGTCCAGCTATTTCGCTGGCCATCAACGTCATTACTGAGCTAACTGGAGCTAGACACTCGAGTCTGATTCGTACGTGTGTGTGCGAGAAAAGAAGAACGAAGCTGCTCAACCTGAGGTTGTTATTGTCGAGCTCAAGAATGGCAACAACGTCACCCGACGGCCAATCAAGGCCGACAGTGCTATCATGCACTGGAACCGACAAGTCATCGCTCTCAAGGCTCAGTCGCGAACCTTGCAGATCTTTGACCTCGAGCAGAAGAAGAAGCTCAAGTCCTGCACAATGAATGAGGATGTCCAGTTCTGGAAGTGGATTAGCGAGAACGAGCTTGGCCTTGTCACAACATCTAGTGTCTACCACTGGAATGTCTACGACGCTGGCCAAGATGCCCCCGTCAAGGTGTTCGAGCGTAATGCCAACCTTAACGTGAGCCGCCTCTCTTTGCTGACTGAGTATCGCTTTACTGACCGTGTCATCGCAGAACTGCCAAATCATCAACTACCGAGTTAACACCGATGGAAAGTGGATGGTGGTAGTGGGTATCTCCTCCCAGCAAGGCCGTGTGGTCGGTGCCATGCAGCTTTACTCCAAGGACCGAGGAATCAGCCAGGCTATAGAGGGCCATGCTGCTGCCTTTGGCACTCTTCGCCTAGAGGGTGCTGCCCAAGACACCAAGCTTTTCAGTTTCGCTGTGCGAACAGCAACTGGTGCCAAGCTGCACATCGTCGAGGTCGATCATCCCGAGTCGAACCCAGTCTTCCAGAAGAAGGCCGTCGACATGTTCTTCCCCCCCGAAGCCACCAACGATTTCCCCGTCGCTCTTCAGGTTTCTCAGAAGTACGGCGTTGTTTATATGGTCACCAAGTACGGATTCATCCACCTCTACGATCTCGAGACCGCCTCGTGCATCTTCATGAACCGAATCTCGAGCGAGACGATCTTCACGACGTGTACAGACGACGGCTCTTCCGGTATCGTCGGCATCAACCGAAAGGGTCAAGTGCTCTTTGTGACTATTGATGACACCAATGTCATCCCTTACCTCCTACAGAACCCTGCCAACACCGAGATGGCTATCAAGATGGCCTCAAGAGCTGGACTTCCCGGTGCCGACAACCTTTATGCCCGCCAGTTCGAGCAGCTGTTCAACGCTGGTAACTACCTGGAGGCTGCTAAGATCGCCGCGAACTCCCCTCGGGGTTTCCTGCGAAGTGCCGAGACGATCGAGAAGTTCAAGCGTCTGCCTGCTCAACCTGGTCAAATGGCCTTCACACTGCAGTATTTCGGAATGCTTCTGGACAAGGGCTCATTGAACCGCCATGAGACCCTGGAGCTTGCGCAGCCCGTTCTGCAGCAGAACCGCAAGCATCTGCTCGAGAAGTGGTTGAAGGAGGGCAAGCTGGACTGCTCTGAGCAGCTCGGTGACATGGTCCGCCCTTACGACGTCAACATGGCCCTTACCATCTACCTCAAGGCCGAGGTTCCTAACAAGGTCGTTGCCGGCTTTGCTGAAACTGGCCAGTTCGACAAGATTCTTCCCTACTCCGCCCAGACTGGCTTCCAGCCCGATTACATCCAACTGCTCCAGCACATCACTCGTGTCAACCCTGAGAAGGGTGCCGAGTTTGCTAGTGCTCTGGCTAACAGCGAGCAAGGGCCTTTGGTTGACTTCGAGCGTGTATGCGACATTTTCCAGGGACAGGGCATGATCCAACAGGCAACTGCTTTCCTCCTTGATGCCCTGAAGGAGAACAAGCCCGAGCACGCCCGCCTCCAGACCCGTCTCTTGGAGATGAACCTGATGCACGCCCCCCAGGTTGCTGAGGCTATCCTTGGCAACGAGATGTTCACTCACTTCGACAAGACTCGCATTGCCCAGCTCTGCGAGCAGGCTAACCTTCCCCAGAAGGCCCTGGAGCTCTACGAGGACCCCGAGGCCATCAAGCGGGTTGTTGTCAACATTCCTGGCTCCCCAAACTTCAACCCCGATTGGCTCACTACCTTCTTTGGCAAGCTTTCTGTCGAGCAATCTCTTGATTGTCTGGATGCCATGATGAAGAGCAACATCCGTCAGAACCTGCAGTCTGTGGTTACTATCGCAACTAAGTATTCGGAACTCCTCGGAGCTGTGCGCCTGATCGATCTCTTTGAGAAGTACAAGACTGCTGAGGGTCTCTTCTACTATCTCGGTAGTGTCGTAAACCTGTCGGAGGACCCTGATGTTCACTTCAAGTACATCGAGGCCGCGACTAAGATGGGTCAGTTCAACGAAGTCGAGCGGTTGTGTCGCGATAGTACCGTGTACAACCCCGAGAAGGTGAAGAACTTCCTGAAGGAGGCCAAGCTACCCGAGCAGCTACCTCTTATCATCGTCTGCGACCGCTTCAACTTTGTCCATGACTTGATTCTCTACCTTTACCAGAACCAGCAGTTCGCTGCTATTGAGACATATGTCCAGCAGGTCAACCCCGCCAGAGCTCCCGAGGTTATTGGCGGCCTATTGGATGTTGATTGCGACGAGAACGTCATCAGGCAGCTGTTGACCACTGTTAACGCCCAGGCCATCAGCATCGACTCGCTTGTCTCAGAGGTTGAGTCGCGAAATCGCCTCAAGCTCCTCCTGCCCTTCCTGGAGGCCACTCTCCAGGCCGGCAACCAGCAGCAGGCTGTTTACAACGCGCTCGCCAAGATCTACATCGATTCCAACAACAACCCCGAGAAGTTCCTCAAGGAGAACGATCAGTATGACACACTCACTGTCGGAAAGTACTGTGAGAAGCGTGACCCCAACCTGGCTTACATTGCCTACTCTAAGGGCCAGAACGATCTGGAGCTCGTCAACATTACCAACGAAAACTCCATGTACAGGGCCCAGGCTCGCTACCTCTTGGAGCGTTCCGATGCCGAGCTGTGGAGATTCGTGCTGAGCGAGAACAATATCCACCGACGATCTGTCGTTGACCAGGTCACTGCTACTGCTGTGCCCGAGGCCAACGACCCCGCTAAGGTGTCTGTGGCCGTCTCTGCTTTCCTTGAGAATGATCTTCCTCTTGAGCTTATTGAGCTTCTCGAGAAGATTGTTCTTGAGCCATCACCTTTCAGCGACAACCAGAACCTCCAGAACCTGCTACTGTTCACTGCTGCTAAGGCTGACAAGGGTCGTGTGATGGATTACATCCACAAGCTCGACAACTACAATGCCGATGAGATTGCCACTTCCTCCATTGAGGTCGGTCTCTTCGAGGAAGCCTTCGAGATCTACAAGAAGGCCGACAACAAGTCTGCCGCTGTTGATGTTTTGATCGACCACGTTGTCAGCATCGACCGGGCTCAGGGTTACGCCGAAGAGGTTGATCTGCCAGAGGTCTGGAGCAAGGTCGCCAAGGCTCAGCTCGATGGTCTCCGTGTTTCCGACGGTATTGAGTCCTACATTAAGGCCGAGGACCCCAGAAACTACCTGGAGGTCATTGAGACTGCCACCCACGCTGGCAAGAACAAGGACCTTGTCAAGTACCTGCGTATGGCTCGCAAGACTCTCCGCGAGCCTGCTATTGACACAGCTATTGCTTTCTCTTATGCTCGCCTGGACCAGCTCTCCGAGCTTGAGGATTTCCTCCGAGCCACCAATGTCGCCAACATCGAGGAGTCTGGTGACAAGGCATACGAGGAAGGCTTGTACGAGGCTTCCAAGATTTTCTACACTAGCATCTCCAACTGGGCCAAGCTTGCAACCACCCTTGTCCACCTTAGCGACTACCAGGCTGCTGTCGACTGTGCCCGCAAGGCCAACAATATCAAGGTGTGGAAACAGGTGCACGAGGCCTGTGTGGAGAAGAAGGAGTTCCGACTTGCCCAGATCTGCGGTCTCAACTTGATTGTCGATGCTGAGCAGCTCCAGACCTTGGTCAAGGAGTATGAGCGCAACGGCTATTTCGATGAGCTCATCAGCCTTCTCGAGCAGGGTCTTGGTCTTGAGCGTGCTCACATGGGAATGTTCACTGAGCTTGGCATTGCTCTGTCCAAGTACCATCCCGATCGCCTCATGGAGCACATCAAGATCTTCTGGTCTCGCATGAACCTCCCCAAGATGATCAAGGCTTCCGAGGAGGCGAACCTCTGGCCTGAGCTTGTTTTCTGTTACTACCACTATGACGAGTTCGACAACGCCGCTCTTGCCGTTATCGAACGACCCGAGAACTCTTGGGATCACCAGCAGTTCAAGGAGATCGTGGTCAAGGTTGCCAACCTGGAGATTTACTACCGCGCCATCAAGTTCTACGTCGAGCAACATCCCTCTCTTCTCACCGACCTCCTCGCTACCCTTACTCCCCGAATCGACGTCAACCGTGTTGTCAAGATCTTCCAGAAGAACGACGATCTCCCTCTCATTAAGCCTTTCCTGCTCAACGTGCAAACACAGAACAAGCGTGTTGTAAACGAGGCTGTCAACGACCTGCTCATTGAGGAGGAGGATTACAAGACGCTGCGCGACTCAGTCCAGAACTATGACAACTACGATGCCACTGAGCTGGCCAACCGCCTGGAGAAGCACGACCTTATCTTCTTCCGCCAGATCGCTGCCAGCATCTACCGAAAGAACAAGCGCTGGGAGAAGTCAATTGCCCTGTCTAAGCAGGACAAGCTTTACAAGGATGCTATCGAGACTGCTGCCCTCTCTGCTAAGATCGATATCGTCAGCGACCTCGTTCAATATGTAAGTATTATTCAGTCCCCCCCTGTTTGAACAAGACTAACAGCCCTAGTTCGTCGACATTGGTCATCGCGAATGCTACACTGGCATGCTCTACGCCTGCTATGAGCTCATCCGCCCTGACCTCGTTCTCGAGCTTTCATGGCGCCACGGCCTCATGGACTTCTCCATGCCTTACATGATCAACATGCTCGCTCAGCAAACCAAGGACCTTGCTATTCTGAAGGCAGACAACGAGGCCCGCAAGGCCAAGGAGCAGGAGAAGGAACAGACCGACGATAACACCCCCATCCTCGGTGCCTCCCGACTCATGATCACAGCTGGCCCTGGCGGCATGGGCTCTGCTCCCTCACCTGCACCATACGGTCAGGCGAACGGCTTCGCACCGCAGCCTACTGGCTTCGGTTTCTAGATGCGCGTACCGGTGTGGTGCTGGATTCCCACCTCTTACATACCAGGATTGGCAGTCTATAATGAGCATCACCATGGACGGAAGGATCTACTAAATAAGGCATGATCCTGTAATCATAGTATTAAACTCAAGGATGTCGTGGTAGACTTGAGGATGAAGTTTTGACACTAAACTTCGTAGCCGGACCTACGCATCCGCGCTGCTGTATGTTGTATGATAGTACATTGATTTGTCTTTGTTATATTGTTTCCTCTGTGCAACGCCGTGACACGCTTTAAACAAGTTTACTTTGAACAGTCGGTATCGTGTGAAGTGGCAGATCACAAGAACATTTTCCTCAGACTTTAGCGCCTGCATGCGCCTGTATGATGATAGTATCAATTATGATGGAGAGAGCCTAATCTAATCAAAAGCTACATTATATGGGCTAGGCTTCTTAGCTATTAGACAAAACATGTATCATGTCACCATAACTCTGATCAAAGGTATTTCATAATATTATGTTCTGCCCAGGGCCCATGGGTCCTACCTTCCATAGCTCCTCATCGCGGAGGAAGGCACAACCGTCCTACCATACATGTCAGGTACTGTTCTACAAACTTAGAGGAAGGTGGGCTGCACTGCACGGAGGAAGGCTAGCCTAGGCCTTGTACCTAGTATATAACCTTCATCCCTTCTAGGTATCCTCCTGTATCTTTTCTTCTTTTTCTCCATCACCATAACGTCCGGGTTCGACTTGGTGGAAATCCGATGGGTGGAGATTCCCAAACACATTTATTTCTATCACATATTCACTATCTATTCTGCCGAGGAGGTTAATGCCAATACCAGCAACGTTGGCTGGTATATTAACGCGACCATGGGTAACTTTATCAACTCGAACTTCATCGAGAACCAGTTCTATTACCAAAGCGCCAACGTACGCCGATACTTCCGAGAGCTCTTAGGGCAACCTGACCCTCTTATTCAAAGAACCTCGGTATTTCATCTTCTCGCAAGAATGCTGCCACACTAATGACTTTATCCAGTTCAGAGAACGTGGCTTGACGATAGCACAATCAGCCATATAGTTATGATCCCTGGCACCCTTACTACTACTCCTTGACGTCGGAACTGGAATAGAGGTCCAGGATTGCTGTGTTACTGCCTTGGCCTATCGGGCAATCATCATGGGGGCAGCATAGTAATAAACTCCAGTTACTTTCGTGAACAAATAACTATCTATTCCATCCTCCGCCTCCTTGATTCCCTTGCTGCCGCTTTTCAATAACGGGACTGGCTTGGAAATTAAGGACTTCTCTGTATTCTCCTATCCTATCGCTTCTTGACGGAAACCGTGTTCTTTGCACTTGTTCAGCTAACCTTTGATGTGTATACAGCGCCATTACAAAGCGTGCTTAGGGAGGGTTGAGGAGCCAAGCCGAGACTGTATGGTGCCGACGTGCGCATTGAGCTTGTCTAGCTTTTCTAATAACTGGTCGAGTGTTTTGTTGAGCTTGTTGAGTTTGTCGAAATTCCTATCGAAATTCTTCCCGGCCATATCGAGCTCCTCGTCGGTCTTGTCAAACTCCTTTTTGAACTCCTCTTTGAACTTGCCAAAGGAGTTTTCGAACTCAACGTGGATGGTGTCTCTGATCTGGTCAATTGCGGATTGATGGAGGACGACTACAGTCACTGGTAGAATCATCATGAGAGGGCAACAAAGGCGGGCCAATGAAGATGGTTGAAGATGGTGATGAGCAGAGTAGATGGTGAACACAAAGAAGATGACAGAAATCTATTTGATAGAGAAGAGGAGAGAAGAGGAGGGAAGAAGCAAAAATGCCTCATGGGAGGAAGGGCATTTATGGACAAGGCATCTAAGTTAACCTTCTTCTATCTAGGTTCACAAGACCATGCAGGCAGTTAACCTTCTTCTTCGATAAGTCCTTTTCTGGGCAGGGCATGCTTACTTTATGATATGCCTTGGACTGGAGTTAGGATGAGATATCTGATCTATTATCTGAATACTTGAAGAGTTTAGTAGATGTATAGTCAAGGCTGTTGTTATATTGGGTTGTAAGTATCAGAATTACCAATAAATAATATACGCTGAAGTATTGTAATAACCTACACCTTCGAGCACGGATTAATCGACGCCATGACTATGCATGCATCTCTGAAACTTATCAATATGGCTATCTAGGTACAAAATGCTACATCTAAACTAAAGAAATTGAATCAATCTGGCGCTTCTCCTTCTCGGTCCCGTCCTTCTGGGGCTTGGGGTCAGAAATCTTGAGCCACTCGCCGTTGAAAGCGTTGATGAGCCAGTTTCGGAGTTCTAAAAAGTAACCTGTTAGTCTACATGTCAGGGATCTTAGGAGTAGCAACTTACTATCATATACGATGCGGTTTCCATTATGGAAATAAATGCTATGATCGCTATCAGGGAAGACATGAACGTCGTAGTTCTCCACGCCAGCCAGGTCAAGCTCATCCAGCAGGGTGAGCGAGTTCTGGAAGTGGACGTTGTCATCGGCGACACCGTGCATGAGGAGGAAGCGCTTGTTGCCGCCGAGGGCCGTGGCATTGGCTATCATGGACAAGTCGTAGCCATCGGCGTTATCCTGGGGTGTGCGCATGTAACGCTCTGTGTAGATGCTGTCGTAGAAGCGCCAGTCCGTAACCGGAGCGACGGCCATGCCATAGCTAAAGGTGCGTCCGGCATCCTGCTCGAGGGTCTTGAGGGTGGTGAAGCCGCCGTAGGACCAGCCCCAGATGGCGAGGCGGTCAGCATCGACATAAGGACGAGAAGCAAAGGATGCGGCGGCGGCAATATGATCTTGCGACTCGAGAACGCCGAGCTGGGAGCGGACTACGACACGGTGCTTGCGGCCAAGGAAGCCTGTACCTCGGGGATCAACGGTGACGACCAGGTAGCCAAGTGCGGAAGCGACATAAGCTTGAAAGTCGACTGCGAATCTCTTGGTGACAGATTGAGAACCTGGACCTGAGTACTGTTGGAAGAGGACCGGGTATTGCTTCTTCTTGTCAAAGTGAGGGGGACGGCGTTCGACGTAGTTGACCTCAACACCATCACCAAGGTCGAGGGTGCCGTAGTTCAGAACGGGAAGCTCATGGCGACGAGCGCGCTCGGCAAGCTCGGCGTTGTCCTCAATGACACGCTCGTAGGAAAAGACACTTGACGGCGTGGATATGACTTTCTGGGTGGGAACCTTGGGTCCGCGGTAAGACAAGAGAACAAAGCTGGCACCCTTGGAGAAGGAAGCTTCATAGTAGGCCTCGGTGTCCGGATCAGTCAGGGCCTCGAGACCGCTGCCATCGAGCTTGACAGAGTAGACGTGACGCTGAATAGATGATTCCTTGGCAGCGGTAAAGTACACCAGGTTGTTTGCAAGATCAATCGCAGAAGGAGCGTCAGCAATTTCCCACTCGCCCTTGGTGAGCATGATAGGCTCAGAGTTGTCGAGAGGCGTGAAGTAGGCAATATGTTCATAGCCCTCGTGTAAGTAAGAGTCAACGTATCCATCGTGATCACGACCATTCTCAGGATCGGCAGGGATATACTTTGTCTTGTGCGAAATCTCGAACCAACCGCCGTCAATCTCATCAACGTTGATGGTGTTGACAATCTTACCCTTTCGAGAAACGACATCAACTAGAACAACCTTGAGGATATCACTGACACGGTTTGTCTCCTTGACGACGGCCTTGTCACCAGCCCACAGGAGGTTCGTGATGATGCGATCGTCGTTCGCGAAGGCGCCATCGATATCAACGGAAAAGACATCCTTCTTCGTGATATCGTAGAATAGTAGGTCCACGGCTGGGTTATGCGCACCCGCCTTGGGATACTTGATCTGTTCCACTTCGGGATAGGCCTCCTCGCCTTTCTCCGGGTCCGTACCGCTGGGGCGCTTGATGAAGAACTGGACGGGAAACTCGGGAACACCAGTCTCGTTGGTACGAAGGAAGCCCAAGTACTTGCCATCGTCGGACCACCATGTCGCGCTGCGGCCGCTGAAGACCTCTTCCTCGTACACCCAATCAGGAATACCGTAGAAGTATTCAGGACCTCCATCTTTGGTAATCTGAGTGACATTCTTCTTATCAGCTAGTCGCCTGATGTAGAGGTTGTTATCCTGTGTATAGGAGACAGCATCGCTCTTGGGACTCCATGTGGCAAGCTGGATTCGGGCGTTGGGCTTGCCAGGGACAAGTGGTTCGGCTTTTTGTGTCTCGACATCAAGGATAAAGTAGATGGCGCTGAAAGAGTGACGCCAGTTCTTCTTCTTCTTGACACCGAGGAGGACCTTGGTCAAGTCGGGGCTGGGCTCATTCCAATCTGGGGAATACCGGTCGCCATCGTAAACGAAGTAGTTGTCCTTCATCAGTGTGCGCGACTTGGAAGTCTTGATTTCCGTATCAGCCGGCGCTCTAGTTTCCTTCTCGTCGCGAATATCCTCGACAACGATGTATGGCTTCTCACTGGCGCCAACTTCAAGCAGTAGTCCGTCCTCTCCTTCAGGACCAGCGATCCAGCTGATGCTGTGGGACTTGGCTGACCAGCTACCGTCAAAGAGCTGGTCCATTGTAACGGCCTTGCCTGAGCCTCGCGTCGCAGCATCAGGATCATGCTCAGTGTCACTCTCGTGATGGTATGAACCGGAGTAGAGGAAGATGCCGAGACCAGCAAGCCATCCACCGACAAAGACGACGCCGACAATGATGAGAATACGGCGCAATCCTCTGTCCATAGGCTGGCGATGCAGCGAAGCTCCAGGACCAAGGAAAGGACCTGTCTCTAGGTCATCCTCTTCCTTGAGCGGGTCGTCGTCCTCCAGCGCTCGAGGGTCGTTGTTATCTCTGCCAGCCTCCATCTCCGTCTTCTCGTGTATCCTGTCAAATACGATACTTGTAGTCGAAACCGAGGAAATCGAACCGTCCGAGTAGCGGCGTTCGCTTGTGGGAGACAACGGGGACATGTTGGAAGCCATGGCTGGAAGTATGCCCGTGTTTCTAAGTTTGTGTTACGCGGTAGTTGGCTGGTTACTGGCGCATGTTGCGCGGAATGAACGTCGGAGGCGAAAAACGATAGGCTATGAGTGTGCAAACAGTAGCAAACAGGGCTGCTTATTCTCTAAGATGAAAGGAAGAAATGAGGCGTCAATTGGAACTCTATCGGGCTGTCAATAGATAACGCGAGGGGGGTCATGGCTGTGACAATGGTCAATGGTCAAAGGTCAATGAGGTGCTCGTGCCTAAGGTACTTGTTGCTTTGGGGAAAGCTCCCTGATGACGTAAGCTATGGCGATCGTTGTTATGTCTCATGTTTGTTTAATATTGCGAGCTAATGTATTAACTTGTTCGATCGGTTCTTTTCATGCACAAAACTGGTAAATGCATGATATCAAGGTTTCTGATGCTTCGGTCCATCATGCCTGGACTACCTCATCCTTGAACTGAAAGCACCTCCGGTCCATTACCCCGGCTCCGAACCCCGTATGCGCCCCACTCCAGCTCCGGTTGTCGGGCTTCAACCTGGGGTATCATATCCACAACGGCGAGCCTGTTTGACACTCTGGTTAAGGAACTAGCCAGTTAGACTGGTTCACCTATAACGGGTGGATGTCAACGGCTTAAATATGCATAGAAAACTCGCTGGAATGATTGAATTATGTACAAGGCAAGATTCAAGAAATGTTAGAGACCAAGTTCAGAGACGCTACTAAATAACATAAAGTATTATTACACTCCGACATCCAAGGGTATCCTCCTATTTAATTCCAATATAAATCCATTACATCCAACTCCCAATCAACCTTGGTGCGCAAGCTGAGGCGCTTCCACAACTGCACCCTCAATCTTCTCAACCACACAAGCAGTCCCGTAGGCACTAGCCTGCGCAAATCCACCCAGATCCCCCGTCTCAAAGCGTAGACAGATGATGGCATTTCCGCCTCGCCTCTTGGTTTCCTGGACGACGCGGCTGATGGAATCGTTGCGGCACGAGTACAGCATCGAGGTGAACCAGGTAAGCTCGCCGCCGGCCATACTCTTGATGACCATGCCAAGGCCCGCAGCGAGGTTTCGCGAGCGCACTGTTATGCCATAAACTGCACCGAGGACTTTTGTGATGCGATAGCCGGGGAGGTCCATCATTGCTGTCTTATGTTAGATTGGAATGACTTATAGGCTGCTTTGTTAGTGAGGGGTGACTTACTCGTTGTTATGCAGTTGTCAGTCTCGGTAAACTGCAGAATGTTAGCATCAATACATGGATTGAGTTGGATAACAATAATAATCATGAATATGAGAGTACTCACGCAGTGCAAGTCAGATACATGAGCCGGAATGTCGGCAACCTCCTCATGGTTCTTCTTCTGGTCCTTGGACGATCCGAAACCAACCATGTTGACGATGTGTATTGAAGTCGTATAAGTGTGAAAGGTGGTATAGGTACTGTGCTAATTCGTGATATAGTAAATATGAATAAATGTTATCTGATATCTTGAGCTGTTATCCATTGTAAAAATGAAGGAAACCAACACCCTTTATATACTAACAAAAACAATAAATTCATATTCAATACATATCCAAGGCTGAAAGTCAAACCACCTCAGCTTATGGATACTGCGAAGCCTACGGCATAGTGATGTCGATCATATCGCCCAACCCCCCACATTGTTTTCTCGCATTCATCGTATCTGTCCCGAAGTGGCTTCCGCTCCAAGATGGGAGCGTTTTATTTGCTGGCCCTACGAGACTAGACCGACTTCTTAGTGGTCCAAATCGCATCGTCTTTGACTATGGCATGGCTGTGCAGTTCAACTTCCACGTGATGTTGTCCTGCCTCGAAAGGCATTCAGGCTTGTTTTGCCATCATTCTCAAGATGCTCAATCAGTCACAATACGGTCTTTACGACTTCGGCGCAGTAAGCGGACATGTCCGGACCAGGAGTGGGGCCGCCCGGGGCGCTCTCCGGGAAACACCGTTAGCATCACTTCACAAACAACAGTCATACGAAGAGAACATATATGATATGTATACAATCGTCAATTATAAGACCCAAGAAGTATAGTCACACCGTAAAAAATACTCTCATCTCGCATAAGCTCATTACCAGTCATCGACAATTAAAGGTTAAACAGACGGCTCGACCTCTTCTTGGCAGCCTTCTCTGCAGCCCTCTTTCTGGAACCAAACTTCTTGACGTGCTTGGCATCTCGAGCATGCAGCAATACAGCGCTCGTGTCACGCTTGTCGTTAGAGCTAGAAGTCTCGATTTTGCCGCACTTGGGTCGCGTCAGTCTGTTCCGGAATTCATCAACAGTCCAGATCAAAACACCGTTTGTCCAGCCAAAGCCTTCAACAACTTCGTACTCGCCGCCACCTCCAGCGACGTTGGTTGCGTTGTCGGCGTACTTCTCAAACATGATGCCCTCTTGCTCCTTGGGAAGGCCTTGAATCTTTGGGGTGTCAGAGGTCGATCCACCGGTTGCGTACCAGGTGCAGAAAGTTGAATCCAGGTATCGCTGGCCAAGACGCAGCGCCAGCCGTCGAACTCCGATAAAGGAGGGGTCCATGATGCCAAATGTTGCAGGAACCTTCTCAAGTCCAGCCATGAGGATATGCATCAGAGGAGGCCATACGTTGGGCTGATCCCACTGCTGACCCGATTCAACGTTGCTGGCAGGGATGCCACCGGCGCGATTATCGAGGTAGTCGGAGACGCGCTTGTAGGCATTGAGTACGGCATATGGATTGTTCTTGAGGTAGTCAGGGGCAGCGCCGAGCCAGAAAGGATAAAGCTGGGTAACGCCGAACAAGACCTGCTTTCCTTTGGGAGCCCCCTCTTTGTCTAAGGCGGATGCTGTAGAATTGTCTGCTGGCACGTAGATGTACTGGGCCTTTGAAGTCAAATTATAATCAAAGTAGCTCCAGAGCGTCTCATTCCACATGAAAGCATGCATGGCATAGCTGCGGTTGGCAGCAACTTCGCGCCACTGCTCGCTGGCGCTGCTGTTGCCAGTTTGCTCGTAAAAGTCGGCGATGGCGATCTCGTTTCCATACAGGATAGAGTTGAGGTCGACGGGAATGATGTTTCGGGTGTTGAGGTACCGAAGAGGGAAGTAGTTGTCTCGTAAAGTGTCATCGGGTCGAGCAATCCACTTGACTGTGTAATCCAAGCCACTCTCGGCGCCGCTAGCGAGGTTTCCGTACAGGGTCTCTTTTTGCTTAAAGCTGAGCTTTTCGCCCTCAGGGTACTCCTCTCCTGATGTTGAGTAGTATGTGTCGTTGTTGGCGGTGATATAGTCCTCACGGTACGACTCGGGTCGTGGTTGGGTGTTGGACACATTGTACCTATAACTCACGTTAGTTGTAATCTTGAGCAAACCAGATCTGATATCCATACGTGTTCAAGAGATAGGTCTCATTGTTGATGTACACTTCAACTGAACGGTTCTTCATAAAGAATTCGTGCTCCTGCACAAGCAAAGGCAGGGCTCGCTCAAGGATGTCAGTGTCGTTGGTGTGTTCAATGTAGATCTTGACCATCTGGGACAGCAGTGGTGGCTGAGATCGGTTGAGATAATAAAGCCGAGCACCATTGGGGATGAAACCGTACTCCTCGATAAAGTCGAGGAAGTTCTCAATAGTGTTCTTTGCGATATCTACAAAGGAACCTCCAGTTCGGAGAAGACCTTCGAGGATCCAATACGAATCCCAATAGTAAGGTTCACGGAAACGACCGCCTGCAACAACGAAGGAGCGGTTGACGGGGATAAAACTGTTGGGGCAATCCGAACAGTTTTTGGCGTCTTGATCATAACGGCGTGTCAGGTCAGGCCAGATATCAATAACCTTCTCTGTGAACTCTCTAATGACTGTGTCGTTGATATTGTCGAGGAACTTGGGGTCGGTCTTGAGCTCATCCTCGGGAACCTCTTCCAGTTCGTTACCAGCAGCAGCAAAGTTTTCATCGAGAAAATCAGCTAGTGCCGAATTATTCCTGAGCGGCTTGTCGAGTTTGTCGAAAGCTTCCTGAATCTCATCTAGAGGGCGAATAGCAGGCCTACAAAGGGAAGGGAATTAGTGTCATGATGAATGATGGAAAATGTGGAGAATTTACATGTCAACAAAAGTCTTGGAGTCGCTGAAAGGTCGCGCAAGCTCAACCTGTTCGAGAATCTCTCCATGGCAGTAAATTGGCGAGTCGCAAGGCGCGACAACGGTGCCATTGACATAGAGGGCGGATACGGTTGTCGCAGAGGCAGCAAAAGCCGCTGCAATATGTCGTGGAGACGGCATTGGGAGAGATTGGAGCTTTCCTCAAAGGGAGAGCTATTCAATATTACCAATAAAGCAATAAAGATGCGGGGTGGGTATGTAGAAGAGTAGGAGGGACGAGGGAGAGAGAGTATAAATATATGCAAAGTGACGATGTCTGTGATTCGGCCAAGCAGGTCATGACATGATGCCGAGAGCACAAGGGTAGGCAGTGCTTATGCAAGTGAGCCACTTCTGGCTAGTCTCTCGTTGAAATACCTACTGTAATAAACTTTGAACAGGATTTATTTACCCATGACCTGTCAGCCAAGAATGGAAGCCGAAGCTGAGCTGTTGGAGCTTGTTTGACGATCATTTGCCAAGGTACTCACCTCCACCTCCACCTCCACTACAAGTCAATACGATTCACCTGATGGGGAGACGTTTGTTCCCTCTTTCAAGGTTCATGAGATGCTAGCGGGGATTGCATTGACCAAGAGCATGTTTATGACGACCAACTTTTCTAGCATCATGATTAATTCCCAAGGGACCAAGCTAAGCTACTGTACCTAGATGTATACATGTCCCAGTTTGTTTAATCATGAACTTTACCCTGGCTCATTCAATTAACTCACGTCTACTTGATCAATCGTCTTCCTACGTCGAACAATCATAATACAGCCGAAAATTGAATTGTTGCCCAGTCAGCCCATTCTCTTCTCCTCGCGTGAGTGACGTGATGCTTCGAGAATTCCTGTAACCTTTAACCCCCCCAGACACCACTAACACCCCAGCGTGGAGAAAATGTAGTAATAATCCCTGCCAGCTGGGCTCTGTTTCTTCCCCGCACTCTTGGTTTCTTGCAGTAGGGGCCGCCGATTTGACCGATTGGTTGTGACGTCAAAACAACACACCCCAAGCATGGATAAATGCGCGTTCAGTTCAAGACGGCTGGAGAAACGTTCCGTGGGTTGCACTTCGAGTTTGCAGAGAGCGGAATTAAACTACAACGGCTCGCTTCACTAATCTTGAACGTGTCAGCGGCGTTGACGGATTCGTCTTGGCTCTGTCTCTGTTGAGAATAGAACAGGAAGATCTTCAAATTGTCGTCTTGCGGGGTAGAATTGAGAAATATGTTTGGACGGTTAATGAGCCTTTTTTCCAGGTCTGGGAAATCAAACGGTCCGATAAAGCTCGACAAAAGCTTGGGATCTACATACCCAATATTAAGTAATGGAGGCTATCGTCAGCTGTACCTGTCGGCAACCCCGTTCAATGTGTTGACCACCTGCCTCAATGGGTAGCAGATTCAACTTCGAATCTCTCAGATTGAAATTAGAGTGGAGCATTGAATCCGTCAAGATGATTCACGGAGGGCTGTTGATCCTAATCCTGGCTCTGATCATATCTCAGTGAACCAAAGCTATACCGTTGATGGTTAACAACCAGAGCTGGTATGAACTTGACGACTGTGTTGATTGACAATGGTCTTTGTAGTTGCCTGTCAGATTGAATCGCAATTGTAAGAAACCCTTATGGCTGAAGTGAGATACCCAACATATCATGGCCCTACGATGCATCTGGTTAAAGGCGTAAGCAGGACTCGCAACAACAGGTTCATCACGACTCTGTCTATTTCTATCCAATCCTGTTATAATCTATTGCGGCACATATACACTGCCCTTTCCAACCTTTTGCTTAGCACCCAAGTTTTCAGTCTCACTCAGAACCTTCTCAAACACCACCTTCAACCGCCGCAGCACTTCCTCCTCGTTCTGCGCAACCTGATAATGTGTCACCAAACGGTTACACATGAACTTGAGCCCAACCTCAGCACCAATCTCAATAAATCGCTTCTCACTGCATCCTGTAGCCTTGAGATCCAGCCATACCATGTTAGTTTCGGTCGGCTCGTCAATCTTACCTCCCATACTCGTCCAGAGCGCATCGACCTTGCGCGCCATCTCATGCGAAGCCCTTAGAGGACCATCTTGACCATTGGGCGACTTACCAAAGGTCTGCTCGATAGCAACGCGGCCCGCCGAGGTTAGGACGCCTGATTGTCGAAGACCACCGCCGATGGACTTACGAACCCAGCGGGCGTGCTTCAGGGTGGCCTTGGGACCTACAATGACACTTCCCGCAGGAGCACCAAGACCCTTTGAAAGACACAGGCTGATGGTGTCAAAGTAGGAGCAGATCTCGCTCAGAGAGCCGGCCCCAGAGACAACAGCTTCCCAAAGGCGGGCGCCGTCGAGGTGCAGCTTGATGTCGTTCTCTCTAGCAAACTCGGAGATGCGCTTTATCTCGCTGAGGGGCGTCACCATACCGTGGAGAGTGTTTTCGAGACTAATGACACGCGTAGGGCAGCCGTGGACATCATCGTCAAGAGTCACATTCTCCTGGATCTCTTCGAGTGTCATGTACCTGCCATTCTTAGGAACAACAGTCTGAATCTGAGCCCCTGTGAGGTTTGAGGTGCTGCACCAATGTCAATTATGTATGCCCAATACATTTTCTGCCAATACTAACCCTCCAGCCTCAGACGTGAATATGTGAGCACGGTAATCGCAGAGCACGGAGTAAGGCGGTTGTGTAAGAAGAGATCTGAGGGCAAGTTGGTTGCCCATTGTTCCCGAGAGGACGAAAAGACCGGCTTCCTTTCCGGTGCGCTCTGCGACATAGGCTTCAAGGCCATTTGTGGCTGGGTCCTCTTGGAAGACATCGTCGAGCAGAGAGCATGACTGAACAGCCTCCAACATAGCTGGTGTGGGAGTTGTTACAACATCGCCTTATCATTGAGTGTCAGTGGTTTAATATGCTGGGAAATGTTGGTACATGACGTACTGCGGAGATCGAGAGCTGCTGGTCCTTTGGCACCAAGCCATGCATTATGAGGCTTCTCTGAAATAGCGTCTCCCATGGCTACAGTTGAAGAAGAGAAACAGCGTTGTAAAGAGACAATTGAGCGGGTTGTTAAAGGTGAGTGAGAGACGGGTATGGATAGAGGCCGGCGAGGATAGCTGGACAGACTGCGAATTGCCGAAAGTGCGATAAGTCGGGGTGAACGACTCATCATGAAGAGCGAAGGAAGACCAAGGTACCTCCGGAGACGGAACGGATAACTGTCAACGAAGGGCGTAGACGGGGTAAAACCTCCACGCAAGCACAGATTAATGTGAGGGGAATGCGGACTCTTGGCCGTTGACAGCAGCCGACGCCGCCCCATCCCGGCTCCGTAGTGATGGAGCTCCCCCACAAACTAACCTCTAGGGTCGACTGTCACCAATGGTTAATTATTTCCGCTTTATATACTGTAGGAACATGTAGTTCGAGGGTCTTTTGATTAGGGAACTATTTGTAATGAAGCTATATTTGGCTTTAGCTTCGACTTTATTACTCGACCGTCTAATGCTGAACCATAGAGGCGGGACTTCGTATAGCATACGAGTTGTCTTCTCCACATAGTTCGCTGCTTTGTCGCAAGTATATAGATAGATGTAATAGCGTCAAGTTGACACTCTTATTAATCCTGATAGTCAATGCAAAAGTGATATATCTTGGCGATAATCTTATAGTCTTCATCGGGTATGCGCCCTTGTTGCTTATCAGTTCAACTGCCGGCACTCGTTAAATTGCCGGCTTTCTCATCTGACAGCTACCCGTCTATCCAACCAATGATAGTAGCGCGCATCAATAGCTCGTGTAACGGTTTACCATCCTCCATTTCGAGGCTGTGGGAGGATTACTAGTTCCTTATTAGCGGGTTATTTCTTGCGAATCTTATAATGCCGTGTTTACCGATTTAGTTGGTTTCGCAGTGCGCCTCTTCATGTTATTAGACGTACAAGTCATCAAATAAGGTACCAAGATGACCCGGCGGTTATGCCGCACTTACACTCTCTTTCTCATCGTCCTTCGCTTTCATCTTACGCTACGGCACACGTATGGCTATGATCATGGTCGCTCTTTTTCCTTCGCGTGCTTTTCTTCTGTTGATTCCTCTCGTTTGTGTCGTCTTGCTATTGACCAAACAACCATTCTTCGACCGTTCGCATATTCATCGCATTACTGACACGGATATCAGCGTATCACTCGCACTTCCCCGGCTCAACTTCTCAAGATCGCATCACGAATATTACGCATCGGACGCTGCTCGCTCGTTATGTGCCGCCCATGGTTACTCCGTTTTCAAGCCTCATACCGATGCGCCTAATGGCCGTCGCAAGATATACGACCTCTTCATGGTCAATACCGAACTCGACTTTCTCGAGATCCGACTAAAAACCTTATACGATCATGTCGACTACTTTGTCATAGTAGAGGCGCCGCTCACCTTTCAAGGTGGTTCCAAGAAACTTGTCATCCGCGATGACTGGGATCGCTTCAAGGCATACCACGACAAGATGATATACCACCAACTTGAATACCCAGACGACTTCAAGCCCTTGCGCCATTGGGATCGTGAAGACTTGCAGCGCAACGCCATGTTTGAGCAAGTTTTTCCAAAACTCACCGGGTCGCAAACTCCTATTCCTGGCGACGTCCTCCTGGTCGCCGATGTCGACGAGATCCTCCGTCCAGCAACAATGTTGGTTCTTCGAACATGCAACTTCCCTCGCCGCCTTACTCTGTCGTCCAAATTCTACTATTACTCCTTTCAATTCCTTCACGACGGGCCCGAATGGCCATTTCCCCAAGCGACGTACTACCAAGGCATGCGCAAGACCATACTGCCCGGGAATCTGCGTACTGGTGATGCGGGCATTCTCTTGCTGCGCGATCTGGAAAAGGGTGTACTGGCCAACGCAGGTTGGCATTGCAGCTCGTGCTTTGCGACAATGGACCAGTTCCTCAACAAGATGGCCAGTTTCTCTCACGAGTGGATGAACCACGAGCTTTTCCGCAACCGAGATCGCATCGCCAACGCTGTTCGTCATGGTGTTGATTTGTGGGGGCGCAAGGAGAATACGTTCACACGGATTGAGAGTAATGTTGACTTGCCGAAATGTCTGCTTGAGAGCCAGAAGCGATTTCGATATATGCTGAACCGGGACGATGAGACAGCTGGTTTCACGGATTACCCGTGACCATATTTCATGCGAGTAGAATGATTAGCGATGCGTTTGAGCCTGAGTTGGTTCAGTTTATGATTCCCAGATTTAGTTATGAGAGACAAGATACCCCTTGAGTTATAAACCATGTCTTAACCACAACTTCTTCCTCTCCAAGTGTGACCTCTCAAAGCATTCGAAACTGACTGTACACAAATCCCGTGGATACGGCAAGCTCCTCACAGGTTGCCCTAAGCCGTCATTGTGCTGTGAGGGGCGTTTTCTTTCAATAGATCCCGCTCGGTCCCAAAGGTAGGACTCAGGTTTCAGGAGTCACGCAGCTTCTGAATAGGGAAGGGAGGAAGGAATGTGCGGTAACAAGCGTCCCTGTGACGGCAACAACCTTCTTTCTAGTTCACTTACCTTACCTAACTTGACTCAAGTGTCCATTCATAAGGTCTGGAGAATCCACCCTTGGGCAGCCTCTCTCTTTCCCTCAAGCTTATTGTGTGAACGATGGTTGAGTAAATCGCATCACGTTCCAAGCCTCCAGCTGATGGTCCTCGTGTCAACGTCACTTCTTCGGCACCGATTCGAACCCTTACTGGTTGTCCCGCCATGATGGCTCCTTGGCCACCTTCCAATGAGCATCCTCAAGAATGAATCGTCAGGTACCTCATCAGGGGTTCGCAAGTCATTCGGAATATGAGCCGTGAAAGGGATGGCCCATTTGTAGAAAAGCCATCGTCTAGCGCAAGACGTTCGATTCGCTCACAGTTGCTGATCGCGCTCCAATAAGAAGGCCGAGTCCACCTTTTTCCAAACCTCGAATTCCAGTTCATTTCCGTTCAAGGAAGTAATAATTTCGAGTCTCTCCCACACGGAGTTTCCTTTTTCTATTCCTTCTTGCTTTTACTATGTGCCTTCTTTGTTTCGCTCATATCGATGCTCATCTTCTCAGGACTCAGTTACGCGATTTGTCGAACGATCTTACCACCCCGTACCCACCCCCGTACCGA